>PVJO010010925.1:0-62110 GCA_004026905.1 Hystrix cristata | reverse complement strand
CTCCAAGTGTTCAAAATCAAGGTGAAGGTTTCCAGAATGTTCCCTGTTGATTTGAAGAGATAGAAGTCAATTTAAAATCAGAATCTCTTTCTTTTCTACATTAAGGAGATATTATTGATAGGTGGTTAGTCTGAACGAATGACCACTTTCTGGTTTAGATTAACTTTGAGTTTCAGGTACATAATACATGTAATTTTAGCTTAAGAAAATGCCAGGAAATATTTGAGACATACTAAAATTTATTTGCTGTTTATCTGATATAAAAATTTAAGTAGACATCTTGTATTTTACCTGGCTACCTAAACCCAAGGGTTGGCAAACTTCTGTAAATGGCCTGATAGTAAATAACTTAAACTTTACAAGCCAGAGACACCTACCTGAGTTTAATGTTGTCTCACAGGGTAGCCATGGGTTATACATGCGTGAATGAGTGTGGCTTTGTGTTAATAAAACTCTGTCGATGGACACTAAAAGTTGAATTTCATCAAGTTTTTGTGTGTCAAGAAATATTATTCTTTTTTTTAATGATATTTCCCCAATTGTTTAACAATGTAGAACCATTATGTTCTTGAAGTCTCCACAGAAACGGCCGGCCGGTTTTGACCCAGGGGCCTAATCTGTCACTCTCTCTGAATCGTCTGAAAGCCTGGCCACCACCTCAGATTTTAGAGTCAGTGCTGATTTCACAGCAAGGGGTCCATTGGTTTAGAGCCCTGCTGTTTACTGTGGGGGCCACTGGGCCCTCGGAGCTATGAAACATTTAAAATAGGGCGAGTCAGAATTATGTAGTGCCATTGAGGTCTAAAATACATACCAAATGCTGAAGATTTAGTATGGAAAAAAGTAAAATGTATCACCAGTACTTGTTCTCTGTTGACTATATGTTGAAATGATATGATGGATATACATACACAGACACATAGACATTTAAATTCTATTACTGAAATTCACTTCACTTCTTACTTTTAAAATGTCTTTAGTAGAAGATGTGAGAATACTTCTGTGGCTTTCCTTTGTGTCTCTGTGTTTCTGCTGTAGCTCATCAGTGTCTTATCTGGAACAGTTAGCATTTGATTCCTTCCTTGTTCATCCCATTCATACGATGAGTATTTGTTGAGCATTTACTATACATCAGGTGATGTTATTGGTACTGGGGCCAGCAGTGGACAAGAAAGATATGGTTGGTGTCTGCAAGTCCCTTGCCCTCTAGCATAATGTAATCATGCAAATAGAGTGAAAATCCCAACTGAGGGAAGAGGGAAGACAAAAGCTTAGAGCTCTGAGGGCCTGAAAAGAAGAGATTGAGCCGTCCTTCAGGGAAGGCTTCCTGAGGAAGTCATGACTGAGTGAGACCTGAAAGAGAAGCAGGTGTGAACTAAGGGCAGAAGGGTGAAGAAGGAACGTTCCCTGGGGAAGAGGGCATTGGGGTCACAGTGGGGAGTGTGGGGGTCAGAATTGGAAGAAGGCCATGAGGCTGGAACAGGGGCCAAGAGCAGGCTCGGTGAGGGTGGAGCCACTTGAGTGAGAGCTAGACCAGTGACAACAATCATCTGTTTCAGAGGACCGGTGGGAAGCCACAGAAGAGCGTTTAGCCCTGGATAGCAAAGCAGGTGCAGGTTGTCCTGGCTTTTACTTTTCAGAAGCTGATCTTTGCCAGGAGCCTTTGCCTCTTGGAAATCCCAGCAGACAGCTGCTGTGAGGGTTGTGACCTGAGCCAGTGAACTAATAACCCCACCACCACCCTGCCCTGGCAGTCTGTGACATAGTTCTTGGGGCAGGGGGTGTTGAGACTAAATTTTGCCAAGGTGATGCAAAAGAAGACCCAGGAGAGAGAGGAGGAGAGGGGAGAAAAATACAGGGAAAGGAAGGGAGCACTGGAAGTTGGAGCAAGGTGCCAAAAGTTGGAAAACAATGGAGAAAAAGAGAAGGAGAGAGAAAGGAGAAAGGGAAGAATGATGTAAGTGTGATTAGAACAAGGAGAGAGATTTGCAGAACAAGCGGGGATGGAAGATGGGAACAAGAAGGTATCAGGAAGGGAGAATGAGTGAAGAAAGTAAGAGAGTCCAAGACAGACCATCCAGACTTCATGATTTTCACATTATGATGTTGGAAAAATGACCTATATGCATTTAGTAGAAAGCATACATACTTTGGATTTTGAATTTCACTTTTGTCCAGGGCTAGGACATGCAGTGCAAGATTCTCTTGATGCCGGGCAGCATCACTGGGCTGTAGCTCCAAGTTAGCCAAGTGATCTTTGCCGGGCCTGGTGGCGCACAACTGTAATTCCAGCACTCTGGGAGGCTGAGGCAGGAGGATAGAGAGTTCAAGCCCAGCCTCAATAACTTAGTGACTTAGGAAGACCCTGTCTCAAAACAAAAAACATAAAAATAAGGATAGGGATGTAGCCCAATATGAAGGCCCTGGGTTCAGGCCCTAATACTACCAAAAAAAAAGAAAGAAAGAAAGAAACAAAAAAAGTCCTGTGTTAACTTCTTTCAGAGCTCTCTAAAATCCCCATCCCGACTGCAGGGTCTGTGGAGCGCTCCCTAAGGGTGGCTTCGAACTCATGTCCAAGATCCACACAGTTTGAGAGGGAAAGAAAACAGAAGGCTGACATGGGAATAGGGCATGTTAGCCCTGGAAGAACTCACACTAGAGCTAAAAGAGAACTGAGCAGTCTCATACTCTAGAAACTGAAGGTCTTGAAAAACTGCAGGTTGTATATGCAAGAGCCAAAATCTTACTCTTACTTCTTCAATCCAAAGGTGGACCCAAGGTGGAGTTTCAACAGTCATTTGACTATAACACCATATTGCCCTCTTCCCTCTTCCAGGGCTACACACACACAGACATATCCTCGTGTGTGCACACATGGGCACACTCAGACACTCACATACACATATGCACACACACTTGTGATGTCCCACCTTTTACTGTTGAGGTTTACATAACTCCAGATCATTCCATCTGTTTCACTATAAAATGTGCAGTGTCCACAGAGTGACCAGAACTGGGACGTACACCTTATAACCTGTGCAGCTGACTTCCTGTGGGAGATCCAAGCACAGGGGGAGCATGTGAAGTGTTGCTACAGGGAGGAGTTCTGGGACCCGCGCGGGAGGGCACGATGTGTGGGGAGGGCTCCCTGCCCACGCACAGCTTCTGCTGTGTAGGCCTCTGTCTCCTCCCACAAAGCAAGTGACTGCAGGACACTCAGATGTAACATCCGTCTGTCACTTGGTGACATGTGACCTGGGTGTGCTTACAAAGCGATAGACACATAGAGAAGGAAAGTGTCTCAGGTGGTTGCCACAGTGGGCCTTACTCCTGCAGGAACGTCCTCACCTAGCTCCTGCTGGAGGTTCAGGGAGGGGGTCTATTTTATGAGCACCCTGCTTCCCTTCTCTGAGCCAGGACCTGCTTCCCTTGGCTTCCTCCTCTCTTCCTGCGCCCTGGGATTAGTTTATCCCATGTGCTTTCTCCCCTGTGGTGAGGGGTGATGAAAGACATTTTCTGTAGAGGATTGAGTGTATTTGCCACCCTGCAGATTGGGAACTGCTCTCGCTAACTGTTCCAAACTGGTGTCTGGATTTTTCTGCTGGGTAACATGCTTTATCTCTAGCTGAGCGAGGCAAGGAGAGACAGGGACCAGGGTTTGGACAGCTCAGGCTGCCCCTGCTCCAGAATGCTTCTAGTAGTCCTTAGGGAAGGCTTTGAAATGAACAACTTTTTTTATTTCTGCCTATTGCCAAAACTGGGATTGGACTAGGATGGCCACCTGATCTGACCTGACCAGACCTGATAAGCTGAATCAGTCAGTCTCTTTCTCTCGAAAGCATGCAGGACTTGGAAGGCACAGCCAGCCATGCTGGCTTAGAGCTATGAGGCCATATGGAGTTGGGATCACAAGCAGCAACATCTGAATAAAATCTGCAAAGGTTTGCAGAAGCAGAAAAGAAAATCTTAGAGGAAGAGTCCATGAGTAGGCTTAGAAATAGAACAACACGAGGGATCAAATGGTCCCTAAAATAAAAAGACAAAGAGAAGAGCTGGCTGGTGACTTTCCAGCTCCCATGATGACCAGCTGCATTGCCTCAAATAGGCTTCATGAGATTTTTCTGCATCCTTCCCATAAATTCCTTATTGCCAAAGCCAGCTTGAGTGAGTATCTGTTTCTTGATATAAAGTGATACTTCAGACTGGGTTGTAAAATTTGATCTCACAGGGAAAAGATAGCTTCTCTGGTTTGTGTCCCAGAGACATTGCAGGTCTTAGGCATATGGCTTAAGGAGGGGTGAAGGGGTTCCAGGCCCAGGCTCTTCTCTGCCATGCCATCCTGCATGACAGCATGTGAGAGACCCACTCCTTTGGGTCAAGGATCGGTTTCTCAAGGAACTTAGCTAAACGTAACACCAAATACTGCCATCAGCCCATCAGGGAAAACACAGCAGACAGATAGGCAAGTGCACAGCTCTGTAAGCAGGAGACTCCAGCAGACAAGTTCTAAGCACGGCTTCCTTCTGCCAGATGCTAGCTCTCATTTATCTGAAATCACTCCAACACAGGAATTCTTTGTGTGTGCGCACGTGCATGAGTGGGCATACACAGACACATATACATACATACACATGTTAATATAGTCATATGTCACTTAATTGGGGATATGATCTGAGAAATGTGCAGTTAGGTGATCTCACTACCTTGTGAGTGTACTCAACACAAACTAAGTCAGTGACAATGTCACTGGGAAATATCACATCATGCTGTCACTGTCGTATATGCGGCCCATTCTAGAACATCATTATGCAATACATGATTATGCACATTTATAAATACAGAGCCCACCAAAAAAATGTATACATACTTCAGGAGAAGAAAAACTTGTATAAGTGTTTTAATACTAAATTTATCGAGACATCAGAAGATTAATACAAGTTATCTTTGGCCTCCATAATTACGAGAGGTGCTCAAAGTGGTGGCCATGAGCTTCCAGGCACTTATTAGTTCAGCGAACTGCTGCATGGGTTACCTTGGTCATTGAGTTTGCTGCACATGCATTTTCAGTTTTTTCTCTAAGGGCCAGAAATGTGGGTTTTCTGTCATATACAACATCTTCTAGGGTCCCCCATACAAGGGTAACACCATCTGTTGAAACAACATACTATTTTTCTTTTCCTGAAGTGCATATACATTTTTGGTGGATTCTGTATATATATTTACACAAACACACACACACACACACACACATGCACACTCACATATTCACAAACTTAAAGCATTTCCTTGTGAGACCATGGGGATTTATGACCTCCTTTTCAGGATGCTATAGCAGGCGCTACCTCTCTCTACAGAACAGAGATTTCCAAGGATATTACAGGAATGGTGATTCTTTTCCCTAACAGTTTGGATTCCTTGTTTATGGAAAGCAAAGGGCTGAGGGGGCGTGGCTGTCTGTCTCTAAGGCAGGCAGCATAATTGCCTGTGTTTGTGTGAGGAATACAGAGGAACAGAGAGGCCAGGTGGGAACGAGGGCTAACCAGGGGAGGCAAGAAATGCTTCAAGGCCTCACGTTCAAAAAAAACGCTACCAACATTAAAAATAAATAAATAAATAAAGGAATAAAAGTGCTGATGGAACAAACCCCTCGTAAGTGACTGATTTGTTTTGTGGGATGCCAATCGATAATGTTGACCCGATGGTTTCTGTAGGTATTGGAAGTTTAATGTTTCTGTCTGGCTGTGGGTATGAGTGGAGCGAGGAACCTAGTGAGTAAAGTCTGAAAATTCCTGCCGAGGGTGGGGGAGAGTTTGGGTTCCCAGTATAAGTTGATAATAGTGAAGATGCCTGTGAAGCAGTCTGGGTATAGAAGTGAATTTTCCTTCTCTCTTCCATGCACTTTGCATCATATGCCTGTGGTTCTCCTACCTGCCTTGTCAGGCTTTCTCTGATTTTTGTGGGCAGGGCCTACACCTCCTGCTCAGTGAGTCCTGCGTTGCACGGAGTCTTGGCAGAGGCCCAGGGAAATGGCATGTGAATAACACCGTGGCTTTGTGCCAAGCGCACTTGAATTTGTCTCTGAGGATTTTCCCATTGCCTGGCCCACGTGGTGCTGTGGTGCGCAGCGCTGCTTGGCAATGAGCTAATGCCCTGGACATGCAGGTGGGCTGGGATCGTGTGTCCCCCCAGTACAGGTGCTATTGCCCTACTTAGTGATCCTTCTTTTGTGTTTAATGTGGGGTGTCTCCCCAAAAGACCCAGACCGAGTATTTTTCTAAAGCCCTAGATATAAGTAGCAGTGACAAACGTGTCCTAGGACCCCCGTGGGCCTGATGAAGATTCCTTCTTGCTGTTTTCTCTCCTGCATGTTACAGGATAATGATGTTGGAGACCTGAGTGAGGCCTCAGTTTTCTATTGTGTTTAAAATTATAGAAATAATAAACACATTGAGAATTCTAGAACTGAGTTTGCATTTTTTATACAAACTGTACCAAAAGAAAGTTTTAAACGACAGTATTCTGTATTCTTTCCAGTTCACCTCATCTATCATCCTTCTAATTGAGATCTCAGGTGTACTGAGATGTGACACAGAGGTTCTTACCTGGAGGGGTCAGTGAAAGGGCTTTAGGCATCTGCGAATCTCTTGACAGAGAAAGCAAAATATTTTGTCCATGTGTATTTCTGGCAAGGTATTTCATTCTTTTTATTGGGTTCTGAGTAGCTAGGATTTTCCCAGGAAGGCTAAATAAAGTCACTAGAAAAGAATGAGTCTTGTAGACCTGGGTTTGAATTCCTGCTCTGCTCTTCTATTTTATAAACTATTTTAGAAAACATATCCTCTCAAAAGTTTCACTATCTTATACAAATCTGGAATGTTTCAGATCTAGGAAAATTATGAGGGGATAGAGCAAACACACATAATGAATCTTGCTCAAGGTCTGTCACACTCTACATTTCAGAAGAGCTCACTGTAATTGGGATACAGCCAACTTCAGTCTTCCTTGTTCTTTAATTTTTAAAGCCTGCCCCCTCTTTATGAAAAAATGAATTTTTTACATAGAATAATTTTTAAATTTTTAGGAAAAAAATGGGAAAAAAAGAAGAGAGGGTCCCTATAGCACCTTCACTTGGCTTCCCCTAATAAGAACATCTTACATGACCCTGGTGCCTTTATCATAAGTAAGAGACCAAAATTGTATGTTACTCCTAACTAAACTACAGACTTACTTTTCGGATTTCACTTGTGTTTCTAACCTTTTCTGTTCCAAGATCTCACCCAGGACATCTCACTGCACTTAGACATCATGCCTCTTTCCATTTGTGACAGTTTATTGGTTTTGTTTATAACAGGGAGTTCTAAAGAAAACTGCGTAGTGATGCCTACCATCTTGTTTGGTTCCTGAGAGCAATTGCCGAATCATCTGTAATTCCCACTCTGCAGACCTGTTTGGGTCCAGTCCTCTGTCAGATTTCTGTCATCTCCTGAGGGTACACATTTGTGTACCACACCATAATAACATCAGGTCATTAAAGGGAATCTCTGCCTAGCCACCCCACAGGGCCATTCCAGTACACTGTGGCTCTCCAGGCTCAGTTCCTGGATCTTCCTTCCATCCAATGTCATTCAGTAGGCCATCTTATCCTATTATTATAGGGAGCTAAGTTAGGTAGAACTTAATAGGCAGTCAGACAAGGGTAGGTCCTTGAGGGAGTCAGTGCAGAAGATGAGAAATGTCAAAACTGTGGCTGGAGGCACATCTGAAGAGGGCAAGTCTGCAAGATGAAGTCACAATGGCTAGGTTTGCATGTCTCCCTAAGGGATAAACAGAAACTTTAGATTATATTGTAATTAGTACCACCCAGTCCAGTAAGTCTAGATAGGCATCAGACATCCAGGTGAATGACTAGAACATCTAGACCCATCCCTTCTGCAGAATGTTTCTGTAAGAAGTCATAGATAGCCAAAGTTAATGATCCAACCATATACCCTTACTATGTGCCTCACTTCCCTGTTGGATCAATATTACCTAAGTGGCTGTACTTGTGATCTTATTGCTTGATTATAGTTTGACCCATGTTGTACCCACCTCGTGACTTTGTTCTACAGATTGGAGAAATGATCTCTGTAGCAACACACTTTTAGGATCCCTCCTGTCTTTTAGGAGCTATCTCTCAATAAACCTTTTCTACTCTTAACCTCCTCTGTCCTTTGGAATTCATTCTTTGATATTCAGGGGACACGAACTTGGCACATCCGACATCTAGCAGGTTGGGCATTACATTTTGCCTGTATCATTATTTTTTCAAAACTTGTTACACACTGATGAGTTTTAAATTTCCATTTCTAGTCCCACCCACTCCCTAAATTCTATACTTACATATCTAACTGGCTACTTGACATCTCCATTTGAATATCTGGTAGATTTCCTAAGATTAATGTGATCAATACCTAACTTTTTTTTTTTTAATACCTGACTTTTGTTACCTCCCAAACATGCTTTTCTTCACGAATCACCCCTTCCCAGGGGTGATCTCCATTCATCCAAAAACTTAATCTTCCTTGATACCTTTTCTATCTTTCATCTGCATCTCACATTCAAACCCCTATAAATCTTACCAACCCTCTCTTCAGAGGATGTTTTGAATTCAGTCACTGTTTATGACCTTGTCTGCTCTCAGCCCAAACTTGGCCACCCTCATAGTTCAAGTGGCTGACGCTAGTGGCGTTCAAACTACCCCCTTGCTCCCAGTCACCTCCTGTGCCCCATAACCCCTCTATAACAAGTCAGATTACATTCCTCCCTAGCTCAGAATTTCCCCCTGATTTTCCATCATACTTAAAGTGAAGCCCAAATTCTTCCCATGACCCACATTATCTGTCCTCTGGATGCTTCTTTGGCATCTTCTACTCCTCCTCTTGCTCCTTGCATTCGGGACACTCTGGTTCCTTTGTTGTCCCTCAAGCACAACTAAGCATGCTCCTTTCTCAGGGGCTATGAATGTGCAGTTCTTTCTGCATAGAAACTTCTCCCCAAGCTGTCCCTGTGGCTTGCTTCTCTCACTTCATTTAGGATTCTTAAAATATAGTCTCTCTTGCTGTCCATGGGGATTGGGTTCCAGGACCCTCCAAGAATACCCAGATCTTCTCTGTGTTCAAATCCTTGTACAAAATGATGTGCCATTTGTATATTAATCTACACACATGCTTACATTTTAAATCATCTCCCGATGACTTATAATACTTAGCACAATGTAAGTGCAATGAAAACAATTGTTACACTGTACTTTCCAGGGAGTAATGACAAGAAAAAAAATATGTACATGTTCAGTACAGGCACAATCCTTGTATATTTTGAGCTCTCAGTTGGTTAAATCCATGATGTAACTGGCAGATACAGAGGGTTGGCTGTATCACTTCCTCAGAGACCATTTTTCATCCCATTAGCCCTCATCATTCTCTAGCTCTCTCACACTTACCTTTAACAGATACCATGTTATAAAATTTTACTTGTTTACAATCTGTTTTTCCTTTAGAAGAGTAATTCTCAACTCCCCACTGGGAAATAGTGAAGACCTTTTTGATTATGACATCTGCAGAAATGCAGGAAATTTATAGGCATCTGCAAGTAGACAGTAGAGATGATGCTAACCATTGCTAGAGGTACCAACTGCACTGGAATCAGCAGTGCTGCTGAGCATGCTTCAATATACAGAGCAGCGCATTCAACAAGGAGCCACCCAGCCCAAATGGTCAACAGTTCTGTGGTTGAGGTGCCCTCAGAAGAAGACAACTTGGTCCTTCCTGTCTACACCAGCATCCGGGACAATACGTGGCTAACAGCAGAGACTCAATAATGATTTGTTAAATTAGAGGCTATCCTAAGACTGGTGGCCTTTTTGCATGTAACTTGGAAGTGGGGTTCCAGACCCTTCTGTCTTTGAATCTTTTGTATCTAGGAAGATTTTGGGCAAGGGTGGAAGGTAGTAGGTTCAAAGTACAAGAATCCATTTTGCCTTCTCAATCCTTTCTTCATCTCCAGTTGCTCATTCAGGAATGTCATTAGGAGTGGACAGCAGGAAGGGGTGGGTGTTTGATTCTTCCCCTTGCTTGTATCGTCAGAGCTCATCATCCCCCACAGAAACTCTGACCTTGAAGGTTAGGGCTTTTGAAAGTCAAAATTTAAGTACAGGTGTGTATACACTCTGGTTTTACCTCTCCAGGGTGTCTCTTCCTTGAAACAATGAACGCCACACCTAGTCTGCTCTAGTTTTTTTCACATAGGGAGTTAGGAAAGGGCCCTGAGGTTATGCGAAGTATCAGGAAGAACTTTGACCTATGAATTTAACTACTTCTTCACAACTTTAAGATCAGGGAAAAATGTCATTTGAAATTTCAAAATAACATCTTACCACCTTAGAATTTTTCTATTATTGCAGAATTATGTTTGTTTATATATGATGTTTGTCTGTTTGCTTGCATGTGTGTAAATAGTAAAAGATGTATTTTAGGGATTGGCTCTAGTGATTGTGGAGGCTGGCAGTTTCAAAATCTGCAGGGCAAGCGGACAGGCTGGAAACTGAGGCTAGAGTTAATGCCAGCAGAATTCCTTCCCTGGGAAGCCTCAGTTTTTGCTCTGCAGGCCTTTGACAGGTTGGACGAGGCCCACACACATTATGAGGGGAATCTTCATTGCATAAACCCAACTGACTGCAGATGTTAACACAACTACAAAATCCAACTACAAAATACTGTCACAGGAACGCCTAGGTTAGTGTTGGAACAAACACCCAGGTACTATGCCCAAGCCAGGTTTGTGTATAAAATTAGCCATCACATTCGATAACTAGAAGGTTCAGAAATTTAGCTGTGCTCACCCCTACAGATCCAATTCTTTGCTGGAGGCTTGTCACCTCACCCTCCAGAGGGGACCACCAAGGTGTGAGATGAACTTGGTATCTCTGAGCAACCCCCCCCACTAGCCCCTGACTTACTGTGAGCTGGTCAGTGCATGGCTGTCTCGGGGTAGAATCGAAGCAGATTCTTGTGGGAAGGTAAGCGTTGAGTTTGTGGAGTTCAGCAAGCACCTCACCACTCCCCTCCTCAGTAGGAGTGCTGAGGCCCAAGCTTGCACCAACCAGTTTCAGTCCGACCCTGACTCAGATTTCCTCCCAGCAACCCCGAGAAACAGCTGTTTCTCTCTGAATGGTCCTCAGCATACCCCAGCCACCCCGTCATCTCTGGAGGTCGTTCCTCAGAAGGCAGCTGCTGTGAGTGAGACGATGAAAGGTGTCAGTCCCGTTTGTAGTGCTTGTAACTTAGGAGCAGCAACAAGATTCGTCCTTTGTTTCGTCCTTTCAAGTTTAATAGTCCTTCTGATGAAGGAGAAGAGTCGTCATTTCCAGTTCCTGCTGGGGAGAGGGAAGGGATTCATCCATCTCCTTAGCGAGACAGAACATTTTTGCTCCTGACATGGCAGGTACGTTTTCTTGGTGCCTGTCTGTTTTCTTCATGGTAACACTGCAAGACAGGCCATGAGCAAGTTAGAAATGGAGGGCACAGAAGTCTCAGCCATCAACCTCACGGGCCCAAGAGTCTCACCCACTCAGTCTCCGAACTCAACCTTGTGGACTTGGCTAAGAAAAAGGCAAGAAGATTTCTCTTGTTCTCATTTCAAGGAAAAAGGGAGTTTTAGTTCATCATTGAGAATTCTGGAGACTTTCATTGTCTTTGTTTCTGATCTGCTTTTTAGGGTATGTTCTTTTAGTTCATCCAGTTGAACATAATTTAAGAAACCTCAAGCACTGTATTTCATGCTATACCCCTCATCCATCCAAACCTTGAATCCATTTTCCTCTTTATGAATAATATCTAATACAGGTGGATTGATGGACCATTTATGAGACATCCATGATCTTATCTTGAGGTAATGGGAGCAAAGTGAGTTTAACTGATTTGGCAGCATCCCCTGCCAAGAGGTGGTGAAGACAGACCCAAACCCCATAATGCAGTGACCACAAGGAATACAAAGTCTGAGTCTAAACACAGTTCTGGGACAAAGTGCCCAGAAATGCATCATTTAGAAACAGGCATAAATTTCAGGAAATGAAGATTTAACTAGATAAGAAAACAAATGTGTGTACATATATATGTATGTAGTGAGAGAAGCGAAATCTGGAGATGACTAATTTATAATAAATTGTAAGTGACTTGGCAGACTTTTCCTTCTGAGAAAGTTTCTTTGAACACATTTGTTTAAAGATGACTAGAAGGTCAGTGGTTATTCTGGGGGACTGCAAAGCAAACACTGTAGCTTTAGAATATTATATGTAGTTATATTGCAAAATGTAATACAATGTCAGGTTAGTGAGAAAGATAATTTGTCTCATGAAAAAGGTGCTACCTGTCCCAGATTGTCAAACTATATGAGAAGTTATAGTTTAAGATCCATCTGACAGTAAATCATTCTTACTTTTGTATCATGATCAACTTGCAAATATCCCATTCATTCACTTGCTTAATGAGCACATTGGGAACACTTATCATCAACCAGGCGATGGTCTAAAAACTGGGGCTGTGAGGACCACTAAACTAAGCATTGCTTCCAAAGGAATATAGCATGGAAAGGCCCAAAGAAATTTAGTGTTACCAGAATCCTGAGATTGGACCTACTTTTTCTGCTTCAAGTCTGAAGCTTTCATAGGGAAAGAAACATCTTAGTGGTTTGACATATGGCATCTACCAGGTAAAGGGGAAAAGAAGTACATTGGGGGAAGTAGTGGTAGGATTTGGGAAGGGACACTGGTTAGAATAGTCCATATTGCAAAAGGTTGTCAAGAGGATTTGTTACATATTCAACAGTCTTACTGAGCATGTACTTGTACCTGACAGACAGCAGACTCTGAGGGTACAAAGATCAATCAAATAGAAACCCTGCCATCTCAAAATCACAGAACACTGGAACTTTGAGGGATCTCAGTAATGATTTAGTCCTGTATTTTTCCATATTTTCTGGTGCCAAATCCTAGGTCTTTTGAGGAAATGCTTCCTAGTCCCCTCGTGAGGTATGAGGGTTCTGCAGGTCATTTTAGGCCAAGTTTTGCTGAAGTAACAAATGATCTCCAATTATTAATGGCTTACAACAGAGAAGGTGCATTTCTCTCTCATGTGCATGGTCATCATGAAGCATCTCTGGCTTTGCTTTTTATATTCATTATAGAATCTGCTGAAGGAATCTGCACTTCCGTCTGGGACATGTTGGGCCCCTTTTGGTGGCAGTACAGAAGAGTGATGGCCCTTAGTTTTTAAAGCTTCTGTTTCACAGTAGCACTCATAGCTTCTGCCTGTTCTCATTAGTTAAGAGCAAGACACATGGCCCAGTCTGACTGACATCAACGCAATGAGGCAGTATGTTTTTCCTCTAAGAGCAGGGAAAATATTCTGAATAGTGAAGAAACCTTCAATCATGGACTTTCGAAATTCCCTATTGTACTCCAGCTTCAACTAGTGTTTCTTCACGATTGTTTCTGTCATTGGACTTACGGGAAACATGTCATGGTAGTGGTAAATGCTAGCTGTCCACTGAAATCTGTTCCTATGTAGTCAAGACCCAATTTATATTTAGGTGTGGTTGTAGGCCTACTTCTCACCAACAGAATAGAAGCAAAAATGACATGTTTGGATGCTAGGCCATGCCTTTTTTGTTTTGTTTTGTTTTTTAATTCACCAGAGATTGAAACCAGGGCTTTTGCACTGAGCTATATTCCAACCTTTTTTTTTTTTTAAAATTTTGAGACAGAGACTCTGAGTTTCCCAGCCTGGCCTCTAACTTGTGATCCTCCTGCCTCAGACTCTAGAGTGCTAAGCTCAACGGCATGCGCCACTGCACCTGGCTACCTGGCTCTGACTTTTAGACAGCAGGTGTGTGCTTGCTCCTCTCCTCAAAGTGCAGCAAGATGCAAATCATGGTAATTACCTCGGTGATGACAAACACACAAGAGGCTGGGTCTCTGAGTCACAGTGTGGAGGGATCAACTCAGTCTCACTCTAATTAATTTCTAAAAAGTAGTTCCCTTACAAAGTTCCATAACTGGCCTCCCGTTTGCTGGGTTACTTGTTAAAGTCTATTGCAACTCACCATGAAATGCACTCCAGACTTGCTGCTAATGATGAGGATAAAAAATAAACACATCAGAAAGGTCCCAGTTGTAATGTTGTCTTCGGGAGAGAGCCAGACTGTAACCACGGGGCCTGAGGCCTGGCGACAGCTTTGCTACCTAGTAGCTGTGGGCCCCTGGCATGCGCCTTCCTCTCTCCGGGCTTCTGTCTTCCATCAGATGATGGATGGGTACAAAATGACTTATCCATTATATGTCACTGTCATAACTGCTCACCCGCTGCGATGTCATGTATGTAATGATTTTTATTAATTCAACTAAGAACTTGAATATTTCTGCTTAGGGGATTGAAATCATCCCATGCGAAAAGCATTAGGATAGGCGAATTTTTAAATGCCCTCCTCAGTTTCTCTGACATTCTAGCCTGTGTCCTGTGACTCTGGGAGGGAGCAGCTGAGCCATGACCAGACTCCTGCGGGCAGACAGGACTTGAACGCTGGAGAAGCCAGTGTCTTTGTTCCTAAGACGTGGACATAGCTGCCCGTGATCCACAGGTACATTTTTGAGAAATATTTGACAACTTTGTGGCTTTTAAGCACTTCTCCAGGAGATTTCAGTTGGGTCCCTGTTTTGTTGTTTATATTTCACAGCTTCTCAAGTGCCATTTACCTTTATGGTGAGATGCAAATTGGAGTGCCTTACATTCCATGCTTTAGTTGAGACAAATATGTACATAAAAACGAAGGCGAGGATTTGTCAGGTCTCCACCAGAGGGCAGCAGAGTAGTGAGAATCAGGGTTCTCCCAGTCTTTGTAGTGGACGTGTTGACATGTGATTTGGCAATTGAATAATTTTTGATACTGTCCTGACACATAAACACCTAGAAGCAGGTTTTCAAAGGTTATTTGTGCACTAAAAGAGGAATTAAGAAAACGAACTTGCATGCCAAAAGTAATTTTCAATATTCTACAAAGAGCTGTGGCCTCATTATGAGATTGCTGTTAGAGAATATTCAGCTATCGTTAACTGGATATGTTAAACTTAACTGGGAAACACACATTCAAAATAAATTAGGCTGAATGGACCTAAGAAAGTAGATCCAGTGACTAATAAAAATTTCTGCTGGGATTTGGGGACTGCCCTACTTCCCCAAAAAGAGAAATTTGGTTTTAAGTGATTTTTCTAAATCTCCCAGGCTTTAGGGCTCCCTAACTTGTGATATTGTCATAGTTAAACAATCGTACACATATTACAGAGTTGTGTGCACTATTGTGGTAATTTATTTTTAGGCTATTACTCTACTTTCAACATAAAAAATCAGCAAATTATCAGAGTTTATTCCACTGACATTCTCACACCTTGAGAAATAGCCCATTTATATTATCACAGTTTGATATATTTCCCATTTACTGAGCTTCTTTGGCAAGTTGGCATTTTAATTTAATTATACTTTTTGCTAATGGTCTTTATTTTTCAGTGTCTGTGTGTAAAACGCCCGTAGGTTTGATTATCCGCCCCCCTTCTCTTCCCACTGCCAAGCTGTAGTGCAAATTTATAAACTGACAAAATTCAGTGTAAAATTCAGGGAGGTGAAATGAAGGAATTTGTAAAGAAATCCTGCTTGAACGATGAGGCACTTTCCTCACTTGCAGAGTGTGGCCCCCTCTTGCAAACATTGCATCCCCAGCCTTGGTGTCCCTAACAGGAGCTGCAATGCAAAAGTGTATGGGCAGTGCACTCCCCTGACCCAGAGAGGGACAAGCACCTTCCAGGGCTTGGGTGCCTCAGAGGTCCCTTCTGAGCCTCCAGAGACATAGCAACAATAGTGACAGTAGCATTTTCTTGACTTTGGGATGATACTTGAACTTGTTGTGACTTCTCCATTTTGAATGGTAATTCAGTATTAAAGGGATGTGGTGCTCTTTGAAAACTGCAGGCTGGAGTGTGTACAGACGGCTTTCCCAGGGCCTCAGGACTACACGGGTGCATTTAATAGCAAAGAGGAGCAGAGGAATGGAAACGCCCGGAGTGGTGAGCAGATACCTCCTCGTTCACATTTCACCCAGTGCCCGCACTCTATTTCCTTGGTCCTAAGGTGCTGTTGACCATAAGATGCACCAGTGATTCAATAATAGCCTTTCAAGAGGGAAAAAGGAGAAAAAAGAAAACTGAGAGGTTAAGCATACACATTGATTACAGGATACATTCCAATTTCAGGCGTGCTAAAAGGTGAAAAGCAAAGGCTAGTTTTAAAATCTTGGAAATTTAGTCTGTATCATTTTGATAGCTATATTTAAGGTTGAGACGGCTTCTGGCCTATGTACCGTATGCTCTGGTATAAACCTTGACGTCTGAAAACCTGAAGAACCTAAGTCTTGTTCGTAAATCCCGACACCAAAAGGAGCGTAATCCCTGTTCTGATCCACAGGGACGTGTGTATGAAAGTGACACGTGACTGTGGAAGTACTCTGTAAAGTTCTGAGCAAATATTGGCTTTTGTTAATGTATTTCGCTTGATAGGTGTATCTGCTTGTATTTGTCTTACTCTGCTGTATTTTCACCCCGAGGCCTTGTACCCCCTGCACCCAGCACCTCCTTACCCCACCCCTGTCCCTGAAGCTTAGATGATTTGCCTTGTAGAAGTGGGTGGACGTGAACTGATTCATTTTATCCATTTAGCAAAACCTGAAACTATTTATTTGGCTGTGCTTGAAAAAAAAATCTCTCTGTTCCTGCTATGAGAGAAACAGGACAGGTGCAATTGTGGAGGTTTTGTTTGTTTTTATTAAAATACAGAGAAGTGCACGGGAGAGAGATGTGTGACCGTATCAGGTAATATCTTGGTGACACCAGTCAAGGTTCCCAGGAGCCCATCCATTACACTCCTCCAGGAGAGCTGGGGCAGGATCCTTGCCAGGGATGCTTCAAGCTCCAGTGCCAGCAGAAAGGAAAGAAAAGGACACACAGTCAAAGACCAGAGAGTGTTAATTACCTCACTCAGGGGATCTTATAAAACATGATGTATATGTAAATTGGTACAACAAATATGATTACTGCAGGATTTAATTTTCATACAAAGGAGTGAGAGGAAGGAGACAGGGGCTTAGGAGCCAGTCTCTGAAATTGCAAGTCCTGCAAATACAAATCCTGCTCTTGTCTGTCTGCCTCCTTGCTGGCCAGCCTGCTTTGTAATACTGCAGTCTCTCCCTTGCTTCTCTCCATTTGCTCCCCAGTTGTTTGCTTGAATGAGTGAAATCCTCTTGCGCCATGAGAAGTAGGATGTGGAGTCCCGAGAGACACTGGGGACCAGATCACAAAGTGTATGTGAGATCTTCAGAGGAACTTTGAGTTTTTCTCATGACTCCCTGGTGTAGGACTTACGACATAAGTAGGGGGCACAGGAAGCAAGGAAAGCAGTTACCCAGAGAGGAGGTGGATGAGGTGGGAAGATAGCAAAAAGGAGGAGAGGGAGAAAAGCACATGACCCCAAAGCTCTGGGGGAGAGAAGTTATCAAATGTTGCTATATTTTTAAATTATGGGATTGGATTTAATTGTGACAAACACACCAAAAGGAAAGAGAAATAATGCCAAGGCTGTGGCGTGAGCAAATGGAAAAATAATGTTGTCATGTTTTGATACGGGGAACATTGTTTATTTGTTTTGTGGTGTTGGGGATGGAACCCAGGACCTCATGCATACTAGGTAAGTGCTACATCATCGACCAATATTTATTTCTAAAAATGCAAAGTGTTCAATTTGTACCAGTTGAAAGAGAAGGAAGTAATGCTAGGGCTGGGGTGAGACAGAGGTGACAGAGAGAAAACCAGAATTCCAGAAAAGATGTGGGAGTAAGAAAGAGAGAGAAAACTACTGCAAGAAGGGATCCAAAGTCCTTGGCCAATTCTTGGCTGTGGGGCAGGCTGGATCAGGGTGACCCTGGAAGGGCATACGCATTTAATCATCTAATTATTTTCACATTTGGGTTGTCTTTTCTTCATCGTGGAAATGTTAAGTTCACTTACACAGGGTGCTTTCTAAATCCTTGGCATAGAATGGTCTTTCAGATAACACTTGCTAAGTGGCTGCACGGAGCAGCTGCAAGGGTCCCCACCTAACTCATCTCCTTGTACTGTCTTCCCAGATCTGATCCGAAGCGGGGAGGAGGGGCACCTTAGATTTTCAGAGTGGAGCCTTCAGATCTTACGTAGTTCTGGTGCCTCAACACCTGTGCAGCAGCAAGTTTCTCCCTTTCTCCCACTCGGAGCATTCCATGTGGACTGCATGGCATCCTGCTCACCGTCTTTGTCCAGTCTAGGAATCTCAGCGAGGGAATGAACCTGGCAGTTTTCCCAGCAAAAAGTTCATCTTCATGGTGCCCAAAAGTATCTCTGGTTAAAGAAAAGACTGTGTTGGCTGCAGATCAGTGTGTGGGGGCCTTTTTTGTTGGGAGGGGAGTATATTCAGCAACTGATGGGTGGCAAGTTGAATGGTTTAGGCCCTTAATGTTATGGCGGATACCTGAGTATTTTGCACACCTAAGAAAAGTCCATGGACAAGAGCAGCTACCTTGTTTCCTTTTATTGTGAAGGGGATGCATCCACTAAACAGAGATGGCAGTCAGAGCTAATGGTAGCTACTGAGAAAAAGAAAGATGCATTCTGTATTATTTCTAAAAATGCAAAATATTCAATTTGTATCAGTTGAAAGAGGAAGGAAGTAATGCTGGGGCTGGGGTGAGACTAACAGACAGAGAGCAATACTGACCTTGCTGCTCAGTATTGGCTCCTCACAGTGTCAGGGAGTCCTCTGCACTGGGTTGTTGGCCTTCGTGGCGGACGACGGGACAAGGGCAGCCTACACAGCTGATGAGGCGAAGCATCGTCAAGGGCCTCCCTGGCCAGGAGAATCAGGAATCTAGGAGGCAGTCATTCTGAGAAAAGGGGACTGTCTGGTCCACAGGGTCCCAGGTTGCAGGTGCAGTGCCCGAGTGGGGGGAAAGTCACCAAGTACAATTTGCTGGAGCCCCTGGGCCATTGCCTCTGTGGATCTGCACATGCTCATTTATGTTTGAAGAAAAACAGGTTGGAAAATATTAGAAAACCATGGAGGCCATGAGCTGTTTTTGCATTCTGGTGAATACAATTTATTTCCCCTCCAAAAGAGACATCTGATAGTAATGCCTTTGAGAAAATGCACATGGAGTATGGGGAATGATTGGCTATTTCACCCATGGGGGAAAAGTTTTTTACTGTTTTTCTCCCTTTCTCTTTCTCTCCCTCCCTTCTCCCTCCCTGTCTATCTATCTCTCTGTCTCATAGCATACTATGTAGCACTGTATATATATATATATATATATATATATATATATATATATATATATATATATATATATATATATATATATATATATATTGGGCTTAAATCTCAGCTCATCTTCTTGATCATCATGCCATCCTTTTGAGTCACTTCAACTCTTGTGACTCTGTTTTTTAATCTCATAATGAGTTGCAAAAATGGTGCCCATTTACTAGTGTAATAATTTATAGTGCTCAGAACAGGGCATTGATCACGCGTTTATTGTTGCTGCTCTGTTACTTGCCCCAAAAGCCCACACTGAAGGAAACATCTGAGTTCTAGTCTTGGAGAAAGACCTGATAGGGAAGTAACTGAAAAGCCACAGCTGATAGGTCTGGGAGGCAAATCAAGAAAGCACAGAATGGCAATGGGGAGAAGCCAGTGGGGCCCTTCTCAGTAGGGATTTGTGAAAACAGCGGGGAGGGGAGACAGGAAGAGGGAATTACTGCTTCTGTCTCATTGATGGAGAGCCAGAGCTGGTGAGGTCGACACAGCTGGGGTCCTGACCACTGATGCCCTTGACCATTTGTCCTTTCTGTTGACACAGGAGGCTGGCATAGAATCTTTGCCATTTGAGCCCAGTAACTCTTGGCTGCAAGAACGAGGTTTTCTTTGCTGCTGGAGAAATCTGCATCTGAAATTGTGAGGCATGAGCACCAGCTGTGCAGGTTTTTGTGGAGTAGAAATGAAGTAATAAGCAGAAGGGACAGAAAGTCTGTGTTTTGTAAACTCTCAATCTCCCTAACTTTGCACCTAAAACATATTCAACACATAGATGCCTTTGTATTAGGTTACCTGTAGCTACTGTTACCGACAGAATTATGGCACCTTCCCTAAATATTATGGTGGAGTTTGAGCCTCTGCAATATCAGAAGGAAAACCTTATTTGGAGAAAAAGCCTTAACAGAGGTAATTAAGTTAAAATGAGCTCATTAGGGTGGACCTGGATCCAATGTGGCAGGTGTTCTTAGGAAAGAGGAATGATTAGATGTAGAGACAGACATTTCTAGGAGACAGACATGCATTGCCAGATCAAGGACAGAGGCTTGGAACGGCTTCTCTCCTCACAGTCCTCAGAAGGAGCCAACCTGTTGACACCTTAATTTTGGTCTTCTAACCTCTAGAACTGTAATATGATAAATTTCTGTCTTTTAAACTACCTAGTCTGTGATACTTTGTTACCATGGTGCTAGCAAACTAATATAATTACCTATGACATTTGCAACATCTTCAGTCATTCCAGGGAGCTCACCAGTACATCCATGGGTGGCTAACAGGATCTTTAGTGATGTGGCCAACCCAGTCTGTGGGATGTGGACACCCCTGGAGGGCAAATAAAATAGAATGCACATGATGGCTTCTAGTGGTGAGTCAGTGGGTTGACATTCTGGGCTGGATTCAGCGTGGTATTTTTCTGCTCATCTTATCTAGGGCCACTTATATGACTTCTGTTATTAAAGGTTCAATTTGAACTGGAAACTCTAAGATGGCTTCATTCACAAGTCTTGTGGTCCTTACTGGCCATGACAGCCACATGACAAGATGATTCCCACTGAAGAGGCTAGTCTGGTCTTTTTTGTATGGCAATCCATGGGTTTGATGAGCATTAGGCACTTTATTAATGATTTTCTTAGGATGGTTTCATAGAAGCTACATTACTGGGTCGGAGACAGGTGTCTTGGTTACCTTTTTTCATTGCTGAGACAAAATACCTGACTCAAAGTTAAAGGAGCGAAGGTTTATTTCAGCTCACAGTTTGTGGAGGTTTCAGTCCATAGTTGGCTGGCTCCAAGGCGGGGCGGCACGGCAGAGGGGCATCGCCGAGGAGAAACAGTTCATGGTGGGCAGAAGGCAGCAAAGTAGTGAAGCAGCAGCAAGTGACAACGACCCCAGCAAGCAACACGTGATGACAGCAGCCCTCTTTCTGTCCCCTGTATTCCATCCAGGCTACCTGCCCTTAATCTTACCCAGAACTGTGCCAAACCAATCAGTGGACTAATTTAGTACTCATACACCCTTGGTTCCAGCACCACACACCCTAGACCCAGCCACCTCTGAAAAGCCCCACCTATGACTGCATGAGGCTTTTGGTGGGACATCTAGACACAAGCCGTAACAGCAGGCAGAGTTCTAAAGTTTACTGAATCTTACAGAAATCTGCTCTCTTTTAGCAGATAGTATGACTAGATATTACCTGTAGGATAATTTTTCCTTTGCTGTTTTTTTCAATCACTCACATTTGTGTGTGGAAAAGAAAAAAAAAAAAGCCACACTCTCTACCTGACTGCATCCAATCAATTCCTAAATTAAGTAGTGCAAGTGGAAATGTAATTCAGTATATATATCCCTGAGGAGCAAGTGGACTACAGATTCGTTAAGTGGGTTTCATCCCCCATTATTAAACATATCCCAATTCTCCTAGTTGGTGAGAGGATAAGAAGGGGCATTTTTACTTTAATTAAATTGTTGTAGTAATAAAACCAAGTTGGCTACAATTTCCTTTGATCAGAGCAGCTATGAATTTGTGTAATTTCTATGTATAGCCCACATATAATTGGGGCCCCTATTCATGTAAAACCCAAGAAGCTGTGCATAATTTGCATACCTAGCTGCCATTCTGTTTCAAGAGCGCTCACAGAACATTATTTAACCTTCTCATCTCTCTAGATATTTTTCACTAGGGAGCAAGATGGGGTCAAAGTCAGGGGAGAGATGGAAGAGTTGGCTTCAGAGAGGATGCATTTTTATGTATAAGAAATGCATCAAACCATGTCCATCTGCTCGTAGTGCAGGTGCTGAGAGGGAGGGACAAGTATGAGGTCAATAGAAGCGTCACTTGGCATTCTCTCCAGACAGCCAACTTCTCACCAAATTATCTTCCAAGAAAGAGACACTCATATAGGCAAAAGTACCTCACTTATGAGTCAGTAAGATGAGGGGGGAAACAGTGAAAGCTCTAAAAGGGATTCAGAAATCCCAGTCTTTCAAAACACGTTTCAGAAAACTGTCCTCAAATAATCTTTTCACCCACTGACAGGAATGGCAATAAAATTACAAAGACAGGAATGTGTTTTTTATTTCAGCATGATTTCTTTCCAAGGCCCTGAATTTTAAACTATATTTTGAGCTAAGCTGCATACTTTTATGTTTCTCATAGAATGAACTACATTTACTTACTGGTAGGCAAAAAAATCCATTTTAAACAAAACAGAAACACTGCCCTCCCTTCCCAAACCTTGATGAAGTTCATCTTTGAAGTCACCCTGGCATTCTCCAACAACACACAGCTATGAAATGATCCAGCATTGTGGTTGGAGAGACTAAAGTTTTAGTCCAAGCTCAGCCACCTCTCAGCAAGGTGACAGGCAGATCACTCACCAGCTCAGCACTTTGAATTACTTACTCACCCATGGAAAGGAGCAACTTCCCTCCTATTCTAAGAGGCAAATACACTGTGAATTTATTGGAATTACGTATAAAGCATGCGACACCAAGTTAGGTATATAATAAGCTTGAGCTATTAATAATTATTCTTCTTACTACAATACCTCATTATATCTCTTATAACGTACACATTTGTCTTACATGTAATTTGGTCAGGTTTTATTTTCTCATTTTAGGGACTATGAGAACTGAGGTGTAGAGAGGAAAATAAGTAGCTCAGGTTCCCACTGCAAGTGCCAAAAAGTCAGACAAACCTAACCTAACCCACATAACAATACTAGCTATGCGCTTCATATGGTTGATTGAGATATGGAAGTTGAAAGAATCGAAACTTCCTTAGGCTAAAACACAGCATGATGATTATTTTGGGCTCAGAGTTGAAATAAGCAAGAACACTGACTATCCAAGTTTTATAAGGCATCTCTTGTTCCCGGGACTATTGATGTTGACGTTGGCCATAACATCTGAAATTAGTTTCAGGATACTGGTCTTTGCCATTCCACAAGACCATCATCATCTGCTTTGGTTCTTTTTAGCTCAGCAGTTAGAGCGCTTGCCTAGTAAGCACAAGACCCTGAGTTCAATCCCCAGAACAACAACAACAAAAAAAACCCTAAATTTACTGTCTCCAACATACTAGATGCAACATTTTTACCCATTCTCCACAGTTAGCCTGATGTGGATTGTCTGTCTTAGCTAAGGTGGCATATGCTATGATTTTATGCAAAGGAGTTTTGTGGTAGAAGTTTGAGAATCTCAGTGGAGACTGAAATGTTAGATTAGGTTAGTGACTATTCATAGGAATATTTCTTCCTAATTCAGTCACATTTGTTTATTTCTTTCCTGTAGGATTAGAACCAATAATCTGCAAAACCTAACTCATAGCTCCACCTCAAAATGCTCCAAATACCTATCAGTTTGGTATGTTTCACTCTACTACTGCCACATATATCTTCTGTGGGGACGGCCAGCAGCAAGGCCCCTTCTCTGAGTTTTCATCAGTGATGGCCAAGACTGCTCTGCATGCAGATGTCCTGAGTCCTGCCCTTTGTTTGTAGAGTGGCACATTCAGGAGCTGGGGCTTGTGGTAAGGAGAGATGAAGGGGAACTGAGTTGGTGGAAGGTGGTAAGAAAGTGAAGTGGCAAAAGGGCAAAATCAAGTTTTCCTTTTTGAGACAGTTTCTTATTCTCATAGTCAAGCTTTTCTACTCTCTGTCGAGGATGCACATTTCAATCAGTAGTTGAAGTCGCATCATTACCCAACCCACTGCAAGTTTCAAATTAAATGTGACAAAAGTATGCATGTTGCAGGGGCATCCATGTTGGAGGGAGCATGATGTTCAGAAGGGAGAAAAGTTCAGCAAGTTGTTAAAATGTGTATATTTGGACACAGGAAGTGTGTGAGTTTTAGGCAACCCAATGGCCAGATAGAAGACTCTTAGTCATTTTTTTTCTGCTAAGCTCTTATAAGCAAGTTCTGTATGACATCACTAATTACCTGACCTTCTTTCTTATAAAAAATACCATGGCAACTTTCTGAGCCCTCAATGTGCCTGTTGCTGTTATTTACTGCATCAGACTACTTGCTACTTTAGATGGGCAAGTGACTCAGTTATCAATGAGATATGAACCAAGGAGTTTGAGGAATGGTTTTCTGTTCTGGTATTAATGTTATCCTTCTAGCTATTGCCTACCTGGAATAGTTTAGAGATCTGAGTGAGGAGATACTGTAGCCACATTTTGACCATGAGGTAATATGCATAAGAGCATAAACCTACTGAGATAGGACAGAGTGTCTAAAAGGACACTGAGCTACTATCTCAAGCCACAACCCCAGTGTAGGACTGCTGGCCAGATGCTCCTAGCTATGGAGAGAAGTGTTTTGTTATTTACACAGAATGAATTCTGAACTGAGATAATTGATAATATTTGGCAGTAACTGCATTCATGAGGCTAAGAATAGCTGTTGTAAACAATCACCACTAAGCATGCACCGTGTTGTATAGTAAAAGTTAATTTCTCACTCTCAAATTGTCCTGTACTGATAACTCTTGACCAGCAGAGAACTCTTCTCTGAACAATGATTCAGGGATCCGTCTCCTTCTTCCTGAAGACTCTATCATTTCCAATACATGGTGTTCAAACTCATCCCATGTTTGAGTTTCCAGATGGCAGAGTGGGAGGAGAGAGACATGGGGACACTGGGAGGGTGTTCACCAGTCCTGGGAGACATGTCATTTCTCCCTGCTTCCCCACTGTCCAGGGGAAGCCTGGCAGTACAAGCCAGCTGTGCACCTTGGAGGAGGAAGAATTTGGTTCAAGCCCTGCTGGGAACTGGGCATCCGTCATCACTCATCCTCGGGCTGTTTCTTTGTTGTGCCAGGCATGAGCTGGTATGTCATTTTTTGTCATGATGGTTGACAGTTAAGCTGGTCCTTTTGGTGTCGGGGTGATGGGATGACGGGATGTGAACACAGATAGGCAACCAGGCCGGTTGCTCTTCAGCTGCTGAAGAGAAAGTTAGGATCAGAGAGGGTGACAGGGTTGGGGCATAGATAGCAGCTTCCCTGCTTGACTTAGGGTGAGCAAGACATTGGGGAAGACAAGAAAAAAAATTAAATTTTCTAACCTCAAAACCGTAAATTGTATCTAATGAAATTACAAATAGGCTATGAACAGCACCTATTGGTTTGGTTGCAGCTCTTCACTAACCTTGTTGCTCCGACGGGGGTGTGGTGCAGTGGTGAGAAATCTAAACTTGGGCTTTGAATCCTGGCTCCATCATTTAGTGGTTCCTTAACCTTGGGCAAATTCCGTCACTAGAAGGAGCCTCCGTTTCTTTATCTGTGTAAAGACTCAATAGTGATCATCTCATAGGTCTGTTGAGAGCATAAAGTGATATAAAACATAAAGCTGTGAGAGTGGGGTCTGATGTATTGAATATTCAAGAGACATTAGTTACTTATTGTTGAAATACTGACTCACCAGCTTGGAGTGTCCGGAGGCAGCCTCTAGATGGCGCTGAAACAGAGAAACAGTTTGCCACCCAGTTTATGCGGCTCAGATATAGTGGTTTGTTGCTTCTCCCAAGGCAGGAAGCTCACAAGTCAAAACTCTCTCTATGTTGGATGAAGTTATCTTGGAAAATTCTCTGTCCTTTGCTCCTGGAAACCTATATGTCCTTGGAGAAGGGCATTGGCCATTATTTAGTTATTCCTTATAACAGTACCAAATCTAATGTAAACCCAAAGAGACAACATGTGCTGAGTACATGTAACACTTACTTAATGCACATTAAATTCTCAGTAAATTCAGTGCCTTGTTTTCTTCCTATAATGGGTAGAGTATTTCCCTGTATTTCTCTCTTCATTGACAGGTTCACTGGGCTGCGAAATTTCAAAATCTCTGTATCTGTTTAGCAAGGGTTTGAGGCAAGCAAAGTTTGCCTGATTTATTGTATTCACCTGAAAGACTGGTGGGTGTAGAGATCCCAGGTTTGGGTGCTGGACTCAGACACAGCACGGCCAGGGCTGTGAAGTCTTGCACATGGCATCTACTACTGTTTGTGAAATAGGGATGATGACTGGTCACTCACTAGAGAGAATGAATGCAAAGTTCCTGGCAATGAATCCCACATATGGCACTTCCTTCTTATTTAAAAAAAAAAAAAAAATCTGCTTAACGCCCACTCCTAACGTGTTCCTGCATTGAACTTTCAGCAAAATTGTTCCCCGCACCTGGCTATTAGGGAAAGGAGGGGACTTCCACTGGGATCAACCTGTCCTGCTCCCTTTTCCTCAGAACCCCGTCTACTTTTCTACCTGTCATGAATTTGTTGGATGAATTCAACAGAGCCAAGGTGAGCTGGCCAAAGAAATTCCCTTAGCAGTGAAGAGAAAATAACCTAAGGACGAGTCCTCTGTATCCCCCGGAATTATCTGAGATGGCATGTCGCATCTCTGAGCTTCATCTCCTCAGGTTCCACAGGAAGCAGAATGTCCCTGGTTCTTCTCGTCCTTAGTCTATGCTCTTTGCGAGAGCTACTGCCAGCAGCACAAGACGCCATGGAGACTGCGTGTCTCCCTACAGGTGGAGTAGGTCTTGGCACCCTCCTGCTTTTCTCTTTGACCATTTTTTCAGCCTTCATGAGGAGCTGTTCCAGTCTGATAGATGAAGATAAGAGCCCTCTGAACTGCCAAGACAGTCCTCAAAAGGCAGTGTTTGATTAAAAAATGTGGATGCCTCTAAAAATTCGATAATACAGTGTCTCTTTAAATGTGCTGCCGTTATATTTGTATAATGCACAACATGGATGAGAACATGATTCGTCTAAGGATTAAAATTAACTATAAGTTACATGGATATACCCCTGGCTTGCTGTTAAAATAAGGGACTTTTGAAAAAATTTTATTTTAGTGATACATTTTAGATATACATAATGATAACATACATCATAGGAATGTGTATCTGTTAAAATAAGGGACTTAAGACCTCTAAAAGAATGTTACTTTAAAATATTTCTACACTAAAAACACAGATAATTATAAAGAAAAGCACAAAAATTACCTCAGATTTTACCAGGCACATAAATTCTGGTGATTAAAAAGTAAAGGTTATATAGTAGATACAGTTAAAATATGTAAACTGATTAGAAAGGTACAAGATGAAAAGTATCACCCCAGTTCCATTTCACTACTGCTAGAAGTTTTTAAAAATTCTTCCAGAAACATTTTATGTATTCTCTGGCACAAATATGCATACATATATTAATTGTATAAAAGACATCCGACAGATTTATTACTTCCACTGAATGCAATCTTATATTTTAACTTTTCACTTTATAGTTTGTCTGTTACTCCTAACAGTATAATGTTGGTCCTTTCCAGTCACCAGTGTAATGATGCAGATATACTTACTAAATTTTCATCAGGATATCTCTAAGGTATTTTTTTAAATTTGACCTTAAGTGGTGAAATTTTTTTAGTACCCCTTGTCCTCTCCTGAGTTCTCTTTTGCAATTTTCTAAATCAGACATCTTCTTGGGAGGCATATTAAAAGGGTTTAAAATTTGGATAGTAAAATAAATTGCTCATTTCCTGTAAACAGCATTCCAGCATTATTCAGTTTCAGAATTATCCTGATTGCAACTGCTGACTTTAGGCAGCGCTGGGCTCTCTGTTCTTGCGATTGGTGACATACTAGTTGCATTTTGAGGGGAAAAAAAAAAACAAAAAACCAGTAGAACTTTCGCAGAGGACTTTTGTTTTGTTTTCTTGTTTTATTTTGTTTTAATCTCCAGTTATGGGAACTGTCTACTTTTGTGGGACCAATTTATGTCTTGCCAATTCTGTAAGGAGTCGCATGTGGACCGCTGAGTTAACTGGAAACACACTGACAGTCAGTGGATGGGGGGTTTTCCTACTCTTTCCAGAAAACCGTCTATGGCAGCTGCATTGTTGATCTGACTTTAGTCAGATTTTCCTAAGAGCAGGGGCAACTGAAGCATTTTTCTTTTATGCTGTTGGGAGGCGGTGAGTAGGATTTGGTCATTCTGAGAAGCATCCAGAAAACTCTGGAAGGTGAGCACAGAGCAAATCAGAAGGGGCTACGCACATTTTTGACTTGGGAGCGACGTTAGCAGAGACTGCACCTCTCAAGTAACGATGAACAGTGAATTCTGAGATTCCGACTCTCACATTCAAGGTGAGAGTACAACATTACAGCTTCCACACCCATCGTCTGTGGACCAGCTCTGCGTGATAACCTAGGAAGACGTCCCCTTCAAAGATGGGATGTGGGAAGAAAACAGTCATTTAACTTTCAAGAGTCCTAAAAACACAAACCTTGTCATGTAAAATTACAAGCCAGTTCATAAAATCGCAATAACTGACCTGCACAATGTGAATTTCCTGAAACGAGTCCTTGGATTGGGCTGCACTAACAGGTAATGAAGGGACTTTACAGAGATGATTAACAAGGGCCTCGGCTTTTTATTAGACTCATTTTGCTAATCCCTAAAATTAAGGAATTCCAGGTGTATTGAGCCAAGTATGCAAATGATTTCCTTCCACAGAGCTGCTGATTTCATAAAAGGCCCTCAAACAGAGAAATAAAACACACAGAATGGGAAAGCATTATGGTGCAGTTGAGAAGGTTGTGCCTTTAAATAGTTCAGACAAGCAATGAGTGCTGTAAATTTGCCACCGAGACAAATTTGTACAAAGCTATAAAAAGAGCAAAAAGTGAAGTGAAGAGGGAGAAGCTTGGGGGGCAGGAGAGAAAACTCTAGACCTCGGTGGCCAACGCAGTGTTGATTCAGCTGAGACTGCTGCCTGGGAACTCGGCTGGGGAGTGCCGGCTCCTCCCTCCCAGAAACAGATAAGAAAGAAACATGGAGACATTTGTAATCAAAGAAGGACGGAAGAATTGCATTTCCCTCGTGTTCTTGCTGTTAGGCTCCCCAGACTACTCACTGCCTGTTTTCCTAGGGCCCAAGGGCGAAGAATGACTCTTAAATGTTTAAGCAGTTGGAAAAAAAAATTAGAAGAAGCATATTTTGTCACATGTGAGAATTATATAAAATTCGAACTTCAACGCCCATCAATAAAGTCTTATTGGGACATAGTAATCTACGGTCTGTGGCCGCTTTGTGTGGTGACAGAGTTGAATGGTTGCTACAGGAATCGTAAGGTCTGCGAAGCCAACACACTGAGTTTGGTGGTTACAGAATGAGTTTGAAGGCTTCTTTTCTACAGCAGAAGTTCTCATAGTGGGGTCCAAGACCAGCAACCTTTCTTTGTGTCACCTGGGAACTTGTTAGAAATGCCGATTCTCAGGCCTCACCCGAGACCTACTGAATCAGTGGCAGTGGGCCCTAGCAGGGGGCCTAGAATCTGTGCTTTTGCAAGCCTGCTCCCCTGTGACTCTGCACCCTCCAGCTTGGGAACCATTGCTCTAGAGTAGCTGAGCAGCAGGATAAAATGGACATGGGAGGTTAAATTCTTGACATTGGGGGACGTTGGGGCTTTATGACTGTAAAAAAATCCTCTGAAGCAATGGAAGGTCACCGCTATGCTTGGTACCTGGGCCACCGTGGAGTGGACCTGTCCCTTACCAAGCGAAGACATGGTACTGTCAGAGAGCTGGCCACTCATAGGCATAGATATTATTGTTGTTTCTCACTTTATAGACGTGCCATTAAATAAGTTGCTGAGAATCACAAAAGCAAAAGAAAGAGCTTTAAGAATGGGGTATGTGTGCGACCTCAATACCTGAGTTCCTTCCCTTATCATTGTGCCTTTGAATGAAACACACAAATCCTGCAGGCGGTCACCCTGTTTCAGCCTTCTGGGGTTGCATGGAAATTCCTGTGAGTCGGTAACTTCGATTTTGCAGTTCGCATTCTGCTAAGCATAGTATCTGCTTTCAGAGCCAGCGTTGTGGAGAGAGTCATTTGCAAAATGCAGGAAAATCAGTGGTCTCTTCGGGAAAATGTCTGGTTATTCACAGTATTTATATGTGTAGAGCACAGAATATTCTATTGTGAAAATATCGAGATAACAACTGCTCGGGGAGCCTTTTCAGTGAAATATTTACTTGAGAGAACAGGAAACATGTCTAACGATAAAAAAATTGTAGGCGCATCTGGGTGAACATTATTTAGCGGCAAGTGTTTGCTTAGATATTTTTAATATACATTTATGCACTTTAAATTTATTTTATTGGCTGAAGTAAGGACTTCGGGGAGAAGAGCTGGGGCAGAGAGTTTTAAATGTTCTGGGCAAATGAATACAGCCTCTGGTACGTGATGGTCCCAGCTGCTTTTGTTTGACGGATTATCCTGGTGTCCTTCATTTTATTGTGGTGCTGAAATATTGGGTCTGCCTGGAACAGTTTGCTGATAGACGAGAGCCTTGGTCTGTCACTGAGATCCCAAGAATTTAAAGGGAAATACATAGCAATTCACCTGGGCTCCTTCTTATTACCTGCAGTAAAGGGCGTGCGAGCAGGGATTGACTGGCGTTTATTTTAACTTTCGTCTGTTTCTGCAGAGACGGAAGGTAGAGACAGGCAGGTGAGCTTCTGCAGCTATCTCACAGGCACGTTCATCAGATTTCCTGTTTTCCCAGAAAAGATCACTCCATTCAGACAGCTTCTCTTGCAGCTCAGGTGTGGGACATCGGCAGCGAAGATGCGGGACAAAGGGGAAGGAACTCAGGTGAGAAATTAAGAGATTAAAAAAGTAGCTAGAGAAGATATTCTTTTAATTTTGAAAGCATTATAGACTTACATGAATTTGCAAAAATAATACAGAAAATTCCCATGCCCTCCATTCACCCAACTCTGTGTGATATTTAACATCTTACATATTTATAATGATGAAAACCTGGAATTATTGGTACAGTAATATTAACTAGAACACTGGCTTTATTCAGCTTTTTTCCAAGTTTTTCTATACATTCATTTTGTGTACGTATAGTTCTGTAAGATGTTGTTATGTAAACAGATCACCTGCTCTGTTCTAATCATTAAATAGGTACCAATCACAGTTTTGTTTGTAGCATTATTATTTATTTATTTATTTATTTATTTATTTATTTTGATGCTGGGGATCGAACTCAGGGCCTTGTACTTGCGAGGCAAGCGCTTTAACCACTGAGCTAAATCCCCAGCCCCCATTTGTAGCATTTTAATGATTGAAATAACAAAATACAAAACATGTTACATCTTTGATCCTGTCACTAGAACCCTCATGTGATTGGTGCACTCTGATACCACCGGCGTTTGTGGCTTCCAGCTGTTTCCTTACTTCCACGGAGATGCAGTGTGACTGAGAATACATAGTTGATTCACTGGGGTAGACATTATGAGTCTTGTTCTCCTCCATCTTTGGGAGGTCGTATTGCCTCTTCTTCTTGAAGTTCCTTGTATTCATGTGATTTTCTCTGCCATCAACATGAGAGGGGGAGCCACAGGTCATGGGCTGACAAGGAGGTGCCATGAAACCAAAGGTCCCTGGAATGCTGAGCCACCACGTGGAGGACAGCCCAGTCTAGGGACATTACCCAGCCATAAGCAGACTGCCTTGAGGGAGAAATAACCTTTGCTGTGTTAAGCCACTCAGAGTTATTGAAGAGACTGTTACCTAATCTGAACTTTCTTACCGGGTGCAGGTGCTAGGATGCAGCGTCACTTTGGGAGGAGAGGTTGTTTGCAACTCTTCCTTATGGTGTGGAGTGTCTAGGATCGTTTGGTCTATTGTGGGAGAAACTGCTCTTTCATGACTGATGGGGTAAAATGGGCTTGGTGCTCCTTCTTCCTTGAGAAGTAAATTCTTCCACCTTCCTTTGTCCCACTCTAGAAGGCAAGCAGAAACCAGGTGAGGCCTCAGATCCTTTTCTTGAATCAGAACCTCAGGGAGCTGTGCCCGGAATCAGTGTTAAAGCATCCACCCTGTGAATCTGATGCATGGTCCAGTTTGAGAACCATCGGCCCACATGCTCCTTTGTCACCTTCCTGTGGCTTATTTGCAATTTTCAGAGTCAGTAAAAGCCTGGAAGTCTTGGAACATTGATTCTCCATCCACATGCACAGAATGTAGCTATGTCTTCTGCATTGGTATGATGAATGGGATTTTCTTAACCATCTCTGGTTTATAGGCAAAAAAGAAAAAGATGTCATTCAGGCTGAGTGGGGCTTGGCGATCTCTTCTCCAGTTCCTTATTGGTGATGTTTTTCCTCTTAACAACATCAAATGCCCCCAGTTCAGATGTAGTGGTTAAGGTTCATGGCTGGCTGACTTCCTGGGATTTTTCTAGTTTAACTCTTGCATCCTGATGGAGATGAAATTATATTTGTAATTTTAAAAGGGAGACTGGTGTTTATCTCAATGGGAGGAAGTAGTAATGGTGCCAGCACCACAGAAAGATTATTACTTTGTATTGAGGCTTTCGTGTGTTACAGATGAAGGCTTTTTTGGGCTGTGTGTGGTTGGCTTGGGTTCTGCTGTGACCTTCAGTCAGACACTGTGCTTTGGTGCCTGTGTTCTCCCATGTGGGTGCCCGTTACAGCGGCCTGAGGTACAGCAGCAGGCGCTCCACTGCGGCCCTGTGTCTGTCCACAGGCAGCACAGAAAACCCTTCGGAGCTTCCTGGCCCCTCCAGGTAGCACCACAGCCAAACGAGAGTCAGCACTTGCAGCTCAGAATCTTTTTATCTGGCCCAGTGTGGGCCAGGACTTCTCACAGGGGATCCCAGCTAGAGAAGCCAATCCCTGGTTCCAAAAGGGCGAGTCGGCAGGATGCCTGTGCCAGTGTGGAGAGAGGGGCAGGTTCTACGATCAGAGCATGGTGATCCCACAGCGACTGACGTAGTCACCTTGTTGTAGCAAGTGGAGGCAAAATGCCTGGAAGTGAACTACAAGTCTTATGAGACCACACTGCTCCTGTTGGGAGCAAAACGATTCCAGATGAATAGTGGCTTCGGGGTGCAGTCTGTCCTTTGTGTCTCCAGGTTCTGCATGTGCGAGTTCAGCCAACCATGGATGGCAAATATTTGGGGAAAAATGCATCTGTCCTGGCCGTGCACAGGCATTTTTTTTCCTTATCCTTATTGCCTGAATAATAGTGTAGGAACTATTTGCATAGCCTTTACATTGTATTAGGTACTATGAACAATCTGGACATGTTTTACAGTGTGCAGGAAGATTGTGGATGTACTGTGCAAATATCACACCATTTTATCTAAGGGACATGAACATCTGTGGAATTTGGTACCCACGAGTCTTAGAACAAATCCCCCGAGAATCCCAAGGGGGGACTGTGCTGACAGCTGGGACCCGACTTCTCTTGGAGTGTCCCTCACTCTTGGGAATCCCACAGGCCGTGAGGAGTCTATGGACAAGTTTTGAGGACTCCCTGCTAATGAGGCCAGCTAAGCATCATGGAGATGCAGAAAAAGGAAGCCCATGCTTCATTTTTCAACTTTTATTTTTTAATTGTTAAAAATAAGGGCACCACACAGAAAAACTAAAAGGTAAAAATAGGCATGAAAAGAAAGCAAAAATTGCCCCAAATGGCAAAATAAAAATAGAGGTAATTTTTACTGACATGTCGATATATGTACTATCGAACTTATACACACCAAGCATAACAAAATTGGAGTCATATTGGCTACATGATGTTGTGTGATCTTTTTTGCACTGAACAGTATAAAGTGAGCCATTTTCTCATATTATTCCATAGTCTCCAAAATGAGCAGAATCCTTAGTTGATAGTTAATTGATCTGCTATTGTAATTCATTTATTTATTAAATGCACAGTTATTTCCTGGGCCCTCACTAGGCTCTGTGAATTAGATAGAAAGAAGAGATATTCTGTTCTCCACCCTCCACCCACAGCGCCGTGGGGAAGGAGGGCCACAGCCCTTCTGTACCCTGTCTGCTCACGGCAGCTCCTACTTTGGAGTTTCCCGGATTTCACTAGCTGTAGACAAGTTGAAAACTGCTGCTTGGCTGCCTGTGGGGCGACGCCTGATGTCTGTGTGGTTTCGATCAATGACAAGTTGAGTGTAATAAGCAGACCGCCTCTCCTCCTGGGGGAGCCTGGCTGATTCATGGCACCACATCCTGGGTCTCCTCCGGCTCAGAGCTGCTCGCTGGGCCTGGCCATTTATCTGTGACAAAATCTCCACCTGAGGCTTTTCTCAAACGCCAGCGCAGCCTCCGGGCCCCAGACAGGTGACCGGGGCAGTCACTCAGGGGCAAGTGAAGGGGTCTCGTTTAAAAAATGCCGGCCTTTGCAGCACATAAGGGGGATGCACTCGGACGTGCCCTATACTGCATGGTGGTGATTTTCTTTCCTCCTCATCAGAAAGGGTAAATGCTATCACCGAGCCCCCAAACGCTCACCAGCGCAACTGTTCTGACTTCTCTGGTGTTGCAGGCCCCAGATTTATCACGGGCCAGTACTGATCATCAGATGTATCAGATGACTGACCTGCTAAATACCCTGTCAGGATTATCACCCAAAGTATGCACGTACTGAAATGTCACATTGTACTCTATAGATATCTACAATTATGTGTTAGTTAAAAACAAAATCTAGAAAGATGAATAAAGGGCTTTTCCCCAAGGCAGCAACTCCTAGTAGATCTTCCACATTGATCCGCTATCATTTCCATTATATGAAATGGTGTTGGTGATGATTTCAAAGTCCTCCTCTCCAGATTAATTTAAATATATAAATAAATGCATCCCATAAATGTTTGAGAAGCTACTGTATTGGCTGTATTGAGACATACTTTACATACCATAAGATTCATCCACTTGAAACATTGAAGTCAATAATTTTGAATAAATTTACAGAGTTGTGTGAACACAACCACAGCATAGTCTCAGAACACCATCCCACACACCGTCCCATACAGGTCCCTCATGGAGGTCTGTGGTCACTGTCCACTCCCACTTCTCATCCTTGGAGACTGCTCATCTGCTCTCTGTCTCCATAAATTTGCCTCTTCCGAACACCTCATACACTGGAGCCAAAGAACAATACATAGTCGCTTATATCTGCTTCTTTCACTGAACATGATGTTTCTGAGGGTCGGCCCTATTAAGTGTATCTCTGGTTTATTCCCTTTCATTACTAAATTACATTCTATTTATGAGTGTGTCACGTTTTGTCGATACATTCATCTGTAGATGGGTATTTGGAGTATTTCCAATTTGGTGCTATGATGAATAATGCTTCACACAGAAATTTTAAAATAGTTATTGTGAAATAAAATATTCTAAAAACGTCATCATATGAGCATCCAATATTGTTTTGACAAGTGATTTTAAGACTCCAAAGCCTGGAGATCAGAGTTTCCAGTAGAAGCCAAAAAATTCTTGGCAAATCAGGGCGAGTTACCACCTCCTACGTATTAACATAGAAATCTCTGGGAAAAAGAAAATTTTGTCTTGTCATTTCTGCTTCCCATGTATTCTGCTTTTAGGGAAAGTTGAATTAAACTCTTTGCTAGAGTCTCAGTGCCATGCGACCACGACCTTGTTCCTGGATATTTAAAACAACTCATCAAGAGTAGGTGGTTCCAGACACAGAATTTTCTTCAATCATACTTTTGGGCCATAGTTTGGATTATTAATTTGACAAATATTTGCTAACCACCTACTCTTAATGGACATTTCAAGAAGCAAGAGGCAGAGTTTTATTATTAGTTGGTATCAAGTACAATAGAGTTAGGAGACCATTGCTAGAATAGGTAACAGAAAAGTGAGGCTTGTTGATAAAGAATAACTTCCAGGTGAGGTCACCCATAATCTTGTAACCTAGAGGTACAACGTAACATACAGGTTATTTTAAAACTATAAGAAAGAAGATATAAAAAAAAAAGAAAGAAAGAAGATAACCCCCTAAAGCCCATCCATAGGAAAACAAATTAGAATCAATTTTTAATCGAATACTATACAGCACTGAAAATGAATGAAAAAGAGATATATTACAACATAAGTGAATCTCAAAATTATAGTGTTAAAAAAAAGAAAACAAACAGAAAAAAACAAATGCTAGATGATTCTCCTTATTTAGTAATTCCTCAAAAGAACAACATTAAACGATAGTGTTTAAACACACATCCTTAGGAGAAAAAGGCATAGGAAAGAGGGACAGTAGACCTACAAAAGTCAGAAAAAGGGTTAATGGTGTAGAAAGGAGAAAGTGGTTGTTATAGTTTAGGTCTTGAATGTTGTCCTCATCCAGTGTGTGGCAGTCTTGGTACCTAGCCAATGGTGTTACTGGGAAGTGATAGACCCTTTAGGAGATGGTGTCTTGTGGGTGGGCTTTAGATCACTGGGGACATAACCTAGAATGGGATTTGGTGAACGTGGCTGCTTCTTATCTTGCGCTTTCCTTCCCAGCCACCCTGAGGTAAACAGAATCCCTCTGCCATGTACTCCCACCATGCCGTTCTGTCCTCCATAGGCCCAAAGCAATAGGGCCAGGCTGCCATGGACTGAAACTTTTGAACCCATGAGCCAAAATAAACCTTTTCTCCTTTTAATTTGATTATCTCTGGTATTTTGTCATAGTGGCAGAAAGCTAACATGGGAGGCTAACAGAAGCTGCACAAGGGTGTCTGCGGTGCTGTGGACATTGGCGCCCTGCTATGACAGTGCGTTGAGCCAGACACATTCTTGTTTACTCTTCAGTGGGCCTGTTCCATTTCCCAATAAAAAAATTTGAACACACAAAAAAAGAAAGGCACTAAAATGTTAAAAACAGGATGAAACATTAAGTACTCATCCCAGATTCTAAAATACTCTTGAGTTATTGAAACCCACAGCCATAGCATAAGCATAAGTTTTGTTTTTCAGTAATTTTGCAATTGGTTTTCTATATTATTGTGTGGTTGGGCTTATTCTCTGTTGTTTTGTTGGTACAATTGCTAGGTACTCTGTCATGCTAAATAAGTTATTTCTTATTTGAATTTTGGAAATTCAGAGTGTGTAAATATCACTTGAAAAATAATGGATAGGCTCTTATGGAGACCCCTCAAAGCCAGTTTAATTCATAGTGCAACCAAAAAGTGATATCACTGTCCATGTGCATTCTGGGAGCAAAGACCTCCACAAGCGAACAAAGCAGGAGGGGAGTCTCTGTTCTCCATGCTAGGCACAAGGGCACTCCTAAGGGAACATTTGAAGTAGGTTAGAGTTGCTTTTAGCTTCTTTCTGTTTTCCCTAACGTGGCCTTTTCCCACTTCCGAGGACCATTCATTGTTGAAATCTCTGACTGGAGAACTGGACTGCACCTGCCCGGCCCCCAGTCAAGCCTCCCATGTTCTGAGAACAACTGGCTCAGCCAGGATCTAGAAACACCAATGTTTACCATGCTTATTATTTCTTACTTTTTCTCTTCCTCTTCTTCTTCCTCTTCCTTTACAGACGAAGTCTTGTTTTGTTGCCCAGGCTGGTTGGTTTTGAAGTCTTGGGTTCAAGCCATTCTTCTGTACAAGTCTCCCAAGTAGATGGGACTACAGTTACGCACAGCCAGCCGGCATAGAAACACTAAGGTGTAGGTGGCTGATAATTCTTGATGAGGCCTGAGATAACTGCAGAATATCTTTTATCTATTATTTGATTTCCAGAGAGACCGGCATAAGAGCATGACAACTGCAGTGGGATTAGAGGGAAGGCAGAATGTGAGCTGCAGGGCTTGCTGTGGACTGCCATCCAAGGGCGGCTGTGGTCACTTCTGCCTCCTCGTGTCTCCTTTCCCTTTTGCACTCTGAATCAACAGCCTCCCTCTACTTTTGAGTTAGAATTGGGGTCCGAAGGGTTGGGTGTTGGGATAGGGCAAAGGTCACATGATGCTTTTGCTCATTAGTCACATGGCTACCTCTGTCTGCAAGGAAGCTAGCAAAGGTAGTCCTAGGCTAAGTGTCTAGGTGCCTGGCACACATCAGGGTTCTACTACAATGCATCCAGGGGGAAATGGGTATTGTGCAGGGAGTATTTTAGTATTCTAAGCTTACCACAGGGGAAAAAGGAAAAGAAAACTACAGATTGGGTAGCATAAAATTGTTTTATAAACAGTCCTGAAAGCTGAAACCGGAAGTCCAAGACCAAGGTGTCTGTAGGGCTCATTTCTTCTGCAGCTTCTCTCCTGAGCTTATAGTTGCCTGTCTTCTCCATGGACCTTCATAAAATCTTGCTCTGTGTTTTTGTCTGTCCCAATCTCCCTGTGTTATAAAGGCACAGGTCACATCCCTGATGAGCTCATTTAACTTTAATTGCCTTTTTAAATGATCTATTTCCAAATACAGTGACAGAAGATGGCTGCCAGAAGATGGGACAAAAACATGAATTTGTGGTGGTCATGGGGTATAATTCAGCCCTTTGCCGGGCTGAACTGGAATCCAACTCCTGAGCTCAAGTGATCAGGGAGGAACTAAGTATATCTACCATCAGGTGCAACATCTCAGCTTGTCTGTTAACATATTCTCACTGACAGTTAGACTGAGGGCTCCATGATAGCAGTGGTAATGACTTTTAATCTTTGTTCTCTACAGCATTTAGGACTCCGTTCCACAGAACTGTGAATGTACAATGAATGCAGTTGACTAAGTAGCAATGTCCATGGTAATAATAGAAAACATTGTAAGGACACAGGAAGGGCCAGCTGTAGATAAACCTAATTACATATGAAGCAAAAGCTGATCAAGAAAGATCAAAATAAAGGAGCATAAAATCCATTCATTCATTCATTCGTGTACTTCATTAAATAATTGTTCCTTGATTACGTATAATGGACCATCTGTGTTACAGGTGTTGGGCATACGGTGGTGAACAAGATCTTTTTCCTCACAAAACTTAACCTTAACAATGACAATGAGCAAGGTACTATCGGGTTGTAAGAACGGTCGATGAGTTTGGGAGTGGCGTATAGAGATTGTGCACAGGTTCACTATGGAGTCAGCACCCACAGGTGAGGCTTCCAGTGGGGAGCAGCAGCCATTGGAAGGGCTGCAGGAGGATCAGCAAGAAAGAGACCCTGAGCTGGGAACCGTCGTGTCTGCTTGAGGGACACAGAACACTGCAGGAGAAGTATCCTGGGGAGACAGGGAGGGACTAGGCAAGGGGCAGGGATCAGGCTGGAGGTCGGGAGGGCCAGATGTGTAGGGCTTTGGAAGTCAAGTTAAAAGTCTGGATTGCCTAAGGAGCCCCAGAAAACATGTAAATGCAATAAAATGCTTTCTGTGCTAGAAGAAAGAGATTGAGTAGACTTCGATGTCTGGTATTCTGCATAGGCCTTGTGCGTCTGTCTGAGCCCCGGAATTTGATTATTACAGACATGGAATTGTTATTAGAGACTAAGTAGATTGTGACACAGTTCCTAGAAGCTAATTTTAGGAAATATACACATTGCTCTAATTATAAAATGTTTATTTTATATATTCATACATATTTATAAAATTATTTTGCAAATTATTTCCTGACATGAGTTTCTTTCTTTTGCCGGGTAAAACCTTTCTTGTAAAAATGTTGCAAAGCGTTCTTATAAACAGAGCCCTCTGAGTGTGTGGATATCAGGGACAGGGAATGTGCTGTGCTGTAATTAGAGAATTGGCCACCTTGATTGGCTACAAAGAATTATAGGAACACCAAGTAATGTTGCAACAATTATGCCCCAGCAATTAGCAACCAATAAAGCGACAGACCTCATTGATAGAGCTGTCCTACTTAGTAAAAATATTGGAAAACAAATACCCTACAAAACAAATAACTTGTAACTAGCTGCAGCAGAAGAGAGAAAGTGAACTTGGCTGCAGCAGGGAATCTAAAGACAGCCAGACCAGGCAGAGAGGAGCAGTGTCCGAGGCCTGTCTTACCATAGGTCAGGACAGCCAGCGTGTTTCTGAGCACTTGTATGTGGGAAGTCCCATACTCAGAGTTGAACAGGCAGGCAGCATTTCATTCACACAACCCACACTGCGTCACTGGCTCCATCTTACAGATGAAGAATCTGAGACCTGGAGAGATTACACCCTTGTAAATGGCACAGCCTTGATTTAAACGAGGACTTGAACAAAATCTGTAGTCTGCATGCCTAAAACTGTTATTCAACAATCTCGACCTAGTGGAGCCTGGCTACTGGGTGATGCTTGCTAAGTCATTTCTCTCCTCCACAATTAATAGCTTTTCAAATGATGAGTAATAGAGTCTTGTAAAATTAACATAAACCATTTGATGTAAACCACTTAAACACATTTTCAAGTGTTTGCTCACTACTTGTATTTTGCTATTTAATTTTACAACAACCTGTACCAGTGATATGCCTTCGTGGTACAGACAGGGAAATTGAGGCACACTAACGCAGTTGGAATTTTCAAGATTTTTCGGAACTGGGATCGTTCCATTCTCCCTTGGAGTCACTGCCTGCTCGTTACTGCATGGTTACCACCTGTCCCCCCATTTCTGAATTTACCCAGACCCTTCCTTCCTTTATCTCTATGTATTATTCTAACCAGCCTCTGCCCTGGGTTCCTAAATACTCGGCCCATACCCCAGTTCGGTTGTGTTGCTCTCCTGCAGTCTTCAAGCCCGATGAACAGCTCTGTTCTCCTTATTCTGGCCAGAATTTCTTCCCAGGAATATAGCTGTATGGTGCTTAAAAACATATATTTGTATCCACTTATGTGATTGTGAATGCACTATCTAACTACTCAGGACCACAGATTCTTCATCTGTAAAATGTCAATATTGATGCCATTATCGCCTCTTGTGGTGGGAAACTGTGATAGAATCACGTTCAGTTCTGTTTTGTGTATCAAGTGTCCCCTGTGTGTTTGTGTTGTGGTTGAACTCTGCCTACATTGTAGATACACAATACATAAGAGCCATTAGTATTAAGAGAAATCTCTGGCCACCCCGCCCTGGCCAGCGATGGAGGGCCATTCTCCACCTGGAGGCCGAAGGGGACCAGCATTGGCAATATGAGAACATTCATCATTGTCGAGGTGTGCCTTTTGTATTCCCAGCATTGAACATAGCTCAGGGTGAAATATTATGATAATAACTAAAAGAAGAACAGTTCACACTTATTGATCACATACCAATTGTTATGTACTAAGTTAAGCAATTTATCTGTGATATTTAATCTTCGTAAAGATTCTCTGGGGTAAGTCCTTTTGTTTTTCTCTTGTTATAGAATGAGAAAGCTGAGCTTCAGAGAGGCAAAGTAACTTGCCTTGGGTTACATAATTAGTGGCAGCAAAGCCAGAATCAAGAGTGAGCTGACTGTAAAATGCTCTGCTTTAACTGCGGAATGTATTGCTTCAGTGGATTAGTCAGAAAAGAAGAAAGGAGGAAGGAGGTGGTAGGAAGGGGAAAGAAAGGAAGAAGGGAAAGAAGGGATGAATAGATGGAGGGAGGGGAAAGGGAAGGAGAGAAAGGGAAGGAGGGAAAGCGGAGAAGGGAGATTGGAAAGAAGGAAGGGAGTAGGAAGGGCAGGAAAGAGAGCGAAAGAGGAAGAGAGGAATGGAAATAGAAAGAGAGGAAGGAGGGTAAGAAAGACACCCTCTGAGGTTCCAGCCCTGGGAACTAATTCTTCAACTTGGCCACACACTGGAATCATTTGGCCACATTAAAAAAAAAAAAATCCTGATGCCTGGCTCCCCTCCCCAGAGACTCTAGTTTAATTGATCTGGTTGCAGCCTGGTCATCCAGATTATGAAAGTTCCCAGGGGATTGCTGCCTGCTGCAGGGGTCGACCCCCTTGCCTTAGCAGGAGCACAGTTCCCCTGCCCTGTAAGGCGGGGAGAGCACTTTTCATTAGCCACGTGAGCACTGCGAGGCCCCCAGCCACTCTCTGAATGGCTGGTGCTGCAGGTGCGCCGGGCTCTGAACAGGGCAGGGTGTGTGGAGAGACTGCAGGATCCACGCAGAACCAGGAGGGGCATGGAGTTCAGGAAGTGCCGTTTATTACAGTCCAAATGACAAAACCTTCTGTGCCGCACTGCACGCTGACAGTGCTCAGGCTGCGGCAGAGGGATCAGTGCAGTCCTTTCTGGTGAGTGTCCCCCTCACTCTGGTGACAGGTTGCCTTGAGTCTGGGATTTCCCTGGCGATGACTTTTCCAGCTTGCCCCAGGCTGGTGCTCTGCTCTGGCTTACGGCCTGGCTCATCGATGTTGAACAGCTTTTCACAGTCTGGGTCTGGGCTTTCTTGCTAGGTTGAGCAGAACCTAGAGCTTGACATTAGAAGGGATGGAAAGGCACCAACCTGTTGGCGGGTGTCTGAACCTCAGTGGAAGTTGCCGAAACAAGCTGCATTGCCAAAGGACATAGCATTTCCTTTGACTCAAGAAGCAAAGGGACCTTTCTGTGTGAGCTGGTGAGAGTCCTCAGGCTGGAGCTGGGCACTGGCTGGTCTGCGCAGTTCCCCAACTTTGCGCTCCACGGAGAACCACGCAGGCAGTCTGTTCTCTGTATCTTGGCTCCTACAAGTTTCATCGGCACGTAGGAGATCTGCCCTCTGCAAAAAGAAACAAAAGATAATCAAACAAAATAACCATTTGCCATGCTTGTTCCAACCATCAACTAAAAATGTTCTTGAAGCTTATAATAAAAAAGGCTATTTATTGCCTGTTTTTTTGTGCCCCGGATTTTGTACTAAGTGCTTTATTTTATTAGCTCATCTAATCCTTATTTGTTTCCCTAACCGGTAGATATTATTCTCATTTTGTAGAAAAGTAACCTGCGATTCCTAGAGAGATTAAAGTAATTGCTGAAGGCCGAGGAGTTTGTCAGTCGTTTTGGTAGGATAAGGACCCAATTTTGCTCGCTTCCAAAAATTTTGCACTCACAGACTTTGCTACGTTGTCTCAGTTGTGGTATACACAGTGCTTATTTTTTCATTTAATTTAATTTTTTGTGTTACTGGAGCTTGAACCCAGGGCTTTTGCACTGAGCTACGTCCCCATCACTTTTTACATTTTTAATTTTGAGACAGTTTCACTAAGTCATTAAACAGCCCAGGCTATGGTCAAACTTGCAGTCCTCCTGCCTCGGCTTCTCAGGGTGCTGGGATTGCAGGCATGCGCCTCCACACCTACCTAGATAATATTTAATTAATCTCTCATTTCCTGGCTCTTCACACAAGGATAGATGCCTCAAGAACTCACAATATTTGCCAAGTGAGTGAATGAATGAATGAATGAATGAATGAAGCCATTACATTATTCTAATCTCAACACTTTACTTGCCCTATGGGGGTTGAAAGGGCTATAAAAATGGTGCTGCCTGCCACACAACTGGGAACAGTATGAGAACATCCTATGTCGGTAAAGCTTGCTAATACTAATCAAAACATTCAGAAAAGTATGTTGAGAAGATGAAGTATCTCATTATAGCTATTTAAAACTTGTCTATCTTTACTGATCAACCATAATAAAATAACAACGGCGAGACATCAAGTATCCAGGGTCTAGATGATAAGAGGGATGAAGTGCGAGGAGACTGGATTCCGGAGCATTCTGTTTGCTCAGGTAGTTCATTGCTTGTGGGGATTAGAAGATGCGGAGCTGGAAAGGCAGTCACACTCACTATGAGATGGCTTGTTTTAGAGACCAGGAAACTCAGGCCTTCAGCCACTTAACAGAAGTCTCAGAGAAGTTAAGTGGCAGAGCTGCAGGGAGGAGCTGGGTCCTGGTTTCCAGCTGTGCTCAGCGCTTTCCTTCGGGAGCTGGGCTCAGCCGAGCCTGGCCAAAGGTGGCCCACGAGCTGCCGCCTGCAGCTCTGGCTGGCAGCCCGAGGACCGGTGATGGATGCTTCCTGTGCTTTTGTCATTTATTTGCCTTGTTTTTTTCCTTCCCCCAACAGAGCTGATAAGGAAGGTTTTGCTAGAGAATCATGTATCTCTTTTTATTCTTCTTTTTTTTTTCTTTGACCAGTGAAATGCAGTTCTCATTACTCCAGCCGCTTTTCACAAGGGTAAGCAGTTCTGCATTATTTAGCACCTAAAGTGGGCCTTGAAGGACCCGGTAGAGGCCTACTAAGGTTGCACTGCTAGGTTCTGTTCACCTGGTTCCAGCGGCTAAGCCATCAACTCAGGTGGAATTTTCATCTGATCAGATTAGGATTTTTGCTTGCGATTCCAACATTGAGGATCATGACTTGGAAGCTAATAGCTGGTTTCTGGAAACCTCACTCCTTGGGCTGTGTGATCTGGTGGAACAATGGTGGGTTGTAGAATAGACGGGTGTGAATCCAACTTCTGCATTTACTGTCCTGGGTGCGTTCTAGCAAGTGATTCCACTTCTCCACGCTTCTGCTTCTGCATCTGTACGTCTGGGATCAGGGTAAGAACTAACATGAACATGGCGAAGAATCTGGAGGACAGTGTTTACAGAGGTCCTTGTGCATGACCTTGCAAGTGAAAGCGCCCTGCAGTTCTTACTTTGCCTTGTTCTACAGTCTTTATACCCTGGTTGAAATGGTTAAGGTAAAAGTCACTAGCACATAGCATTTACAATGCACTCAGCACTGTCTCAGACCTTTGCATAATAGCCTCACGGGGTAGGTGTCATTATTATCCTTCTTTTGATAGATCAGGAAAAAGAACTGTTAACCATCCATGATCACAGAGTTCTGCAAGTGGTAGAGCTGAGGTTTCTACTTTGTAGTGTAAAACCCACAGGGGATGCTTAAATAAATGCGCAGCAGTGATTCGTGTTGTGCTTATTACTCAGGTGTGAATTCAGCAGCCACACTCCTCCTCTGTAGCAGCCAGAATTTCGCTCGAGACCTCAAGTGGCGTCTGACCACCTCAGCCGGCCTTGGAGATGACAGATACGTTTACAGCACTGCCGAATGGAGTCATATTAAGTTATCTGTCTCTGCCAAATGCTATTCATTGTGAGATCTGCCCCATAACGAAGCATGATGGATTGCTTCTTTTGGCCAGAGAATAACTTAACCTCTGACTCAGAATGGAGGTATTTTTTTTTCCCGAAAAGGTACATAACAGCCACCTCCACTCAGCAGAAATACCCACCTAGGATGTGTGAAGTGCCAAAAGACGTATTACACCCTCATGGTCTGCGAAAATAAATTGCTCTCAATATACTATGTATTTAGTTCTCCCCTATGTGGGTTTCCAGGAATTAGGACTGTTATTGTGCAGTCTAATTTTAAATCTAGAGTTTTATTATTCAAAAGAAGTGCTTTTCTCCTTCTTCCTGGTACTCTTTTCCTTTGGTCTTGCTCTGTGTGCATTCTGTAGACAGTTTAATTGCGTTATTCCTACAAGGACTGCAGTACAACTTGAAGTCTGGCATATCCTGATAATCATGAAGCTTAAAAAAGAGTTGTTTTTTTTTTTTTTTTTCAGTCATGATTGTATTTAAAGACTCCCTTCATTTCCATGGAGAAGTCTAGTATGGCTTTATGTTGGCTTGGGGGGAGAGGGACAGGGACAGAGTCAGGGTGTGTGAGAATGTGCTGTTTTGTGGCTGTGCATGTTGGAGCTCTGAGGGTTGGGTGTGCTTGCTAGGGGCTGGACCTGGATGGGCAGAGAAGCTGGCTCCAGGAGCCCTTTCCCACACGGGTATCTCTCTCCCTCCTCTCCCTGTCTTTGCTGCAGCCCATGGACGAAATCGTTCCATACCTGGTGGACATAAACTTGAAAAAAAAACTATAGGCTGTTGCCTTTGCACACTAGGCATTTCTTTCCTGCCTTTGTAGGCAGGTGTGGGTGGCTGTGTTTAGTACAGGGAAAGAACGTGCCCACTTGCTCTTCTTACTCCTCTGGCAGTGTTCTGGATTGTCTTTTTCGTCTGTTTTTGACATAGGAATGTTAATAGCTGAAAGTAATTTGTCACCTATAGCACATGCAAAATAAATACAAATCAAATTAGATTTAGAATTGTTTTACAAAGCATTCTTAGAGTTCATTGATGCAGTAGGGGGTAATATTCTGGAGCAGCTGAGCTCCAAGCCCAGCTTTGGCTCCTCTCAGATGAGTGATTTCGTGTTAGCGTCTTGAGCACCTGCATTCTCAGCTTCCTCATTTCTAAAGTGAAAGAGCTACCATATTTATGTCAAAGACTGCCGTGAATGTTTAATGAGGTCAGGTGCATAATGACTGGACTGTTATGCGGAGCTACTCAGTAACCCTCCATACTTATTAGCAACACAGATAGGGAGAGATGGGGGTAATTGTTTATTGCTGTAATTATCATCATTTCTCTTGAAATGAGACACCCCCAACTCTGGTATTTCATTTGAAGGCATCCCACTTGTAGAGTGGAAGGCAAGTCCTGTTACTCCTCCTTCCTTCTTGGGTACCACTAGCTGCTTGCACTGTAGCTAAAGCACATGTGGTCTCTAGTGGATGTTGTGCAAAGAGAATGGAAAATTCCAGGTCTGGCTGCTGCTTGGGTGGCTGACCCTATTAACCATTAAGAGTTTATCTTGAATCTGATTCTGATTACATCCAATTTGTTCTCTCCCTCCTCTGCTTCCCAGGCCCCAGTCTAGAATTTACATTAGAAAATGAGCAGCCAATGCATCTCATTTGTTAGAGTTGTGGCTGCTGGCTGTCTCCTGATTCAGCTCACCTAGGCGTTCTCTTGGTTTCACTAATTCTCTACATTGTCATGAATGCAGGGGGTAGGACTTCTTTCTGGGCCTTAGTTATCCCATTGTAAAATAAAACGACTAACTCTCACCCGTCCTTGTGTCATTTTGGCCTTGGCAGGAATTCAGAGGCAATGATTTCTGAGTTCCTGAAGAAAAAGACATTTTACACCATGGGATATAACAATGTTGCACCTTACCTAGGGGTTTGGTGCTAGAGACTGATGAAAATTGTGAATGGTCCAAGTAGCCCATGGAAATGTTGTAAACTGTCCAACAAGAAAGCACAGAAATCAAGGTGCTATGGATAGAACTCTGTAGTAATGTGTATGTGCCACTGTAACATACACATGTGTGTAACATATATACATATATATATATATATGCAAGAGAGAGCAAGAGACAGACTGAGAGTAACATGCAAAATGTTATCATCTGTTGTTTCGAAATTATAAAGAGAAAACACATGTAGTTGGATTTGGATGTTAAATGCATGCTTGGTTCTGTTCCTCTCAGACAGATTGGAATTGTTTTTGATTTTCTGTGAAAAGAGTTCTCTGAAAAAGAATTCTGTTTTAAGGCTGAAAGAGTTCCATTTTTAAATGTTCACAAAAGGGGTTGGGGATTTAGCTCAGTGGTAGAGTGCTTGCCTAGCAGGCATAAGGCCCTGAGTTCGATCCCCAGCACCCACCCAAAACAGTGTTCACATAAGTCTTATTAAAGGAGGAGTTCACCTATAAGGTTGTCTGATAGCCAAAATGGTGATGCCAGTGCAGAGCAAAATTCTATTCTCATTCCATTATGCATAGGAAAATAATAAACATGATTTTAAGTGACTCACAGCAATTGTAACCATTAAGATTTATCATCAACTTGATCAGCTTGGGAGCTGCCTAAGGGATCAGTAAAGCACACTTCTGGGTGCATCTGGGTGGACCATGGAAGGGTAACTTTGGGGTCTATATCTGGTCCCTCGTCCCTTCCTCTCTGGCACTGCTTCCCTGCTGTGCTTCCCTGCTCCATGAATTAAGCATCTTTGCTCTGCCATGCCTTTCTGCTACATTGTTTCTCTTTGCATCCATCTAACCATGGACTGAATATCCTGAAACCATGAACTAAATTAAACAACTTCTCTTTTTAAATTGTGGATGTCAGGCAGTGAACCTTCAGAGCGACTGTCTCATGAGGATTGCTGAAAATCTCTAAGTCTTCAGTCACATTTACCCAGAGCCCAATACCCTCTGACAGATTGGAATTGTTTCACTTTTCTGTTAAAGAGTTCTCTGAAAAAGAATTCTGTCTTAAGACTCAAAGAGTTAAGTTTTTAAATGACTGCATAAGTCTTACTAAGGGAGAACTCACCTATTAAGTTTGCCCCATAGCCAAAATGGTGATGCTCTAACATTTACCCTCTTTTTAGATTCCTGCACTGAGCTGAGCCCTTTACACATGCAATTTTATTTGAGATAGGTACTACTGATAGTCCCCTTTTACTGATGAGGAAATTGTGAAGTACCAGTGACTGGCCCACGGTCACACAGCTAGTGACTAGGACACAAACGCCAGCAGGCTGATTCCTGAGTCCGCACTCCCAGGACACATAAAACCCCAGCTTTTAGCCCGGTGCATTCCCTTCAAACTTGAGCCAGGCATTTTATCTGTCCACATCTAAATTTCTTCACTTCTGAAATGAAAGGCGATGGTGACCATGTGAGAATGTGGGCAGAGCAACTGTGCAGCTTTAGGGCAATGCAAGCTTTGGGCTCAGTGCTGATGTAAGGAGAGCACAGCCTGCTACTGGCCCCCAGTGACAGCTGGACCAGGGCCCCGGTCCATACCTATACTGGCCAGGGCTTTTTGGCTCCTCTGAGCTCCAGCACTGGAGCCTGGAAGCCATGAAAGCCCTGGGGCAGGATGGATATTCCCCCTAATCCAGAGTCCTTTCAGTAATCAGGGGTGTTTCTGAGTTGTCTTTTGGTCTAAGAAGTTTTCAAGTAGTGCCTGACTTTCCTATTCAGGAAGGACTAAATTGGTACCCATTAAGAAAATGACCACTTTTATCTGTTCATGTCTATTAGAGTCATGACTTAGGTACCTATTCATCTGCAAAAAAATTGCCTTAATAATTCACCTTGAGCTCAGTAATTATGAGAATGAGGCCGAGTTGAGAATAGAAGAGACTCTTCTCCAGGGAGAGAAGATAATCCCATATGCACATACTCCCACATGGGGCTGTTGTGATGTGCTTACTGGAAGACTGCTGATGCTGGAAAGCTTGTAAAAGGAGCCAAGATGCTTTCTACCTGGTAGGAGCAAAGGAAGCCAACTCAGTTTATTCATACCTCCAAGGCAACTGGGCACAGAGATGTGGGAGAAAGGGTGCCCTCAGGCCTGCTTGTGATTAAGATCGCCTGCCTGGAGGCCTGCTGGAGAGTGAGGGCTGGGGCGTGAGTGAGTCTGAGTTCTAGTGGCTTTCCATGCTGGTACGTGGGGAGAGATGCCAGAACAGGAGGCCAGAAGCTCTGAGATAGAGCTTGAACTCTTTCTCTTCTCATCTTTGAGTGCCTCAGTTTCCCAGCATCTCACTAAACTCTTTGGAGACACAAAGCAAATCTGTTACAGCACCTCGTGCCTGTAAGGATACTCTTGTAGGAACAAAATAGTCTGTCTTTTATTTGATTGGTATTTATTGAGCACCTATTTGGTGAGATAATATCATCACTCCTTGGGTACTACACTGCGCAAAGCCACCCTTTCCTTATTGTCATGGAATTTGCATGTGGCTTATAGAGACAGACACTAAGCAAATAAATGGGTAACATGGAAAAGGAGGATTTGAGCAGAAAAGTGATAGCAGCTGATCTGAGTTTGCCAAAGAGAAAATTGGAGAATAAGCAAACTTTTCTTCTTCTCATTTTATTTGAAGGGGATATCTTAGAATCCCCTGTGAACGCTCCACCTGTATTAGTGCATCATAATGTATAGGTACAGCACGTAGCAAAAGAGTTTCATGCCTAAAATTCCACACTAATATCAGTTTCACAGCAAATTTCAAGTACAATTTCATAATCATTTTAAAATACTTCTTAGGCCTATAATCTATGTAACTTAACTATAAGGGTATTTTCAAGGATTAATTCACAACTAATTAAGCCCAAAGGACTGGATAATGGAATGGTAATGATCATCTCTCCACCCACTCATCCACATACGCATTGGTGGACTTCTGTGGAGCATTGTTAGGTATTGTGCAGAGCACTGGATGGATCCCCACTCTCACAGTGAGTAGCCGTCAGTTCTTTTAGGCTTCTGTTAGCTCCAGAATGTGAATAGGGATTTTCTGTGAGGAGAACTTTGTACCAGGCTCTGAGTACTTTATATTTCTCAGATTTGCAAAGTCCTGCAATGGGGAAGCTGTGTCTGAGCCTAGTGCAGATAAACAGGGTGCTGGGCACAGAAAGAACTTTTGAGGTCTGTGAAGAATTACATGCCCCTGTCCGGAGGCTGCACCCAGCTTCCTGATGCTATCTTTCTTCCTGATGTGGGCTCTGCAGAGACCAAACCTCAGGTACTCCCTGTTACTTGTCTCCGCTCCTGTAAGAGAAAAATCTCTCTTTTCTCAGTTGTATTCAACTTTATTTTGTTTCCTAGACCTTTTTTTTTTTTTTTAGTTTTATAGTTTGAACTAATTTTAGACTTACAGAAAAGTTGTAAAAAGAGTTTCTGTAGACCCCTTACCTAGGTCCCGTTAATGTTAACAACTCATAACTACAGTAAAATGATAAAACCCAGGAAATTAACATTGGTACAATATTATTAACTAATGGCAGACCTTATTGGAATCTTGCCAGTCTTTCCCTGTGTTTTTTTTTTTCCTCCTCTTCCAGGATCCTACATCGAATTTCATTATGTTCCCTTCATTTCTTCTAATGTGTGACTTTTCCTTAGTCTTTCTTGATTCCTGGATATCTCTAAGGACACAGACCCTCTATAGTCATTTAAAAAATGTTAGAATTATAGAGTTGTATTGTAAGATGGGCATTTTCAAGTAGCTGGGTTTCCAACATCAGAACCATTCAAGGGATTATTTTTTATGATTTGGCTTCTTAACAGATGTTCAGAGGGAGTATATGCAGGGCCCCAGGACTTGGACTGGGCCACTCGGAAACTCTGCTGTAGCTCTAACGATGGTGATGATAAATGGTGGCTTTCAACCAGAGCATTTTGCTTCTGAGCTCGGGGCTGTGGTCAGCCCATTCAGTTTGAATCTAGGCAAATCGTTTCATCTTTTTATGCTTCAATTTCCTAATTGGTGGGAATAATGATAGCTCCCATTTCAGGGTTATGATGGCAAATGAAGGAGATAAATCAGGAAAAGTGTTTAATGCTCTACCTGGAACATGAAAAAGGGTCTAATATGTTAATTCTTAATACACTATTGTTATTGTATAATTACTATTATTATTATTATTACTTGTTACCAAGTATATAGTATTTGGCAAGCATGATGTTGAACTATTTGCCAATATTTTCCCTATAAAATAGCTGTTATGTGCACTTTCTGGATAAGAACCTGAAGCTCACAAGTGGCTTCAAATGTAATTTTATACAACCCCAAACCCCATGCGATACACTACCCTATAGCCTCACTTACAGAGATATTGTGCACATGTTCTTTTAGAGTTTTCTCACTTGGGCGTTCTGATCTTACTTCGAAACATTCTTGGCAAAATGAGACAGTGACATTCTATGTGGTAGGCAGAGAGAGTGAGGGGCAAATTTGAAAGCGAGATGCTAGGTTAGTTGGCTTTCCATTGTTGTGACAAAAATACCTGGGCCAAACAATTTAAAGGAGGAAAGGCTTTTCTGGCTCATGGCTTCAGAGGTTTCAGTCCATGAATGGTTCATTTATTTTTATACCTGTGGCAAGGCAGAAACCACGCGATAGAAGGGCATGATGAAAGAAAGCTGCTCACTCCATGGCAGTCAAGAAACAGAGGGCAGAAGGGACTGGGACAAGATATACCCTTCAAAGGCATGTTCCCTTTGACCCACTTCCTCCAATGAGGCGCCGCCTCCTAAGCTACTAAACTACAGACTCCTCAGTGGATTAATCTATTGACAAGATTAGAGCCCTCCCACCTCTTAATACTGTTGTATTGAGGACCAAGCATTCAACACACGAGCTCCTTCTCAACCGTGCACGTATTCTTTCTGTCCAGTTGCTATTGGGATCTCAAGGCTCTCGCACCTCTTAGTAGACCCATTCTGTCCTTCACGAGGCATTTCGAGTTACTGTGTGCAGCATCTGGGTGAGGCTTCAATATCATCTCCCACCAAGGATGCTCTGAAGGGTAGCAGGCAAAGGCTCATCGACCTGCTCAGGCGAAGGCCGTCTATCTTCACTCTCAACCCTGGAAATTCTCTGGCTAAAGTGACTTGAAATCACCCCACATTTGTGCAATGATGCTATAATTTATTTTTTTCCCCCCAGAAAAATAATGACCCCCAAATGCAAACTGAGACTACAACTGTGCAGTTCAGATCTCTTGTGCTTTTGTTTGGACTTTCTGGTTTGAAAATCCCTGCATTTCAGCAGGAAAAACTGGCCATGATTTTAATGTTTGGGGAGGGACAGTAGAGGCACTAAGGGAATATAAAAGTAAGCACTGACATTTTCAATTCCAGCTGAAAGGAGGTCAGTCCAAATGGTGAGTGAGGTGGGGAAAGAAGCCTTTTGGTTCAAATATATGCTCTGAGCACTACATAGAGTGAGCCAGGGACAAATGTGACGTGTCTCTAGAAATGTGGGAACGAGCATGAACGGCACTTACTATGTCAGTTATTGTGACACGTGAGCGTTCAACCTTGTTTCTTCACACACAACTTTATGATGTAATTACTTATTTTATTTTATTCAAGGAATGATGAAAGGTCCAGAATGAGTAAGCAACTCAAGATCACACAGCAGGGAAGTACAAACCCCAAATTTGAGCTCAGGTCTAGCTGACCCCAAGGACCATGCTCATTACATGCTGCTGCACATGTTTTAGGAGAGCCTGCAGATCAGAAGATGAGCAGGCACAGGTAGGCCTGACAGCACATGCTTGGGTTACCAGTTCATTTCCCCCTTAGAATTCCATAAGAAGATGCCACCAAGAGGTCCCTGAATTTGCTCTCAGTATTTTCTTCCAGAAACCTTACCAAGTGCCCCCCCCCATGGCTTGAGGTGGGCATATGTATGATTTCTTGAGGAGTGAGTGAATAAACTTTTGCCTACCAGAACATGTATTAAAAACAGATAAATCCAATTCGTCATTTTAAAAAAGCTAAACTGGAAGGAGTCTGGTTCCTACTGGGCATTTGATACATGTGAGATGAATGAATTAATGGGTGAGTGAATGGATAAATTCTGAGACCAAAAGAGGTGAACAGAATGCCTTGTGCATGATCCGTACCTGCTGAATTGTCTCTGCTCTACCCTTTGTGCACCGAGGTGGGAAATGTGAATAGAAAAGGTGGAGACATTTATCCTCAATCAGCCTCATTGCCACATCAGGGGAGAATGTACCAAGTCAGCACCAACATGGATATGTGCCAGTGCACTTTTGCTTATTTCAAAGGCCTATTTTATGAAAAACACTAAAAGAAATTTAGTGAAAAAAGAATTAAAAGGGACATCTTGGAAATCTTTACTCTCAAACCTTATTGTTCATGCTGGTGTCCAGTTCACACAGGGAGGTAGCTTCCTGCGTGGCTTTTGCTAGTTCTGTGGTTTTGTGAGACTTAACACGGCCCTCTGGCTTTGGACAATTGAACAGTCATGGCTTGAGTTTGTTTAGTGATAAACCATGAGCTATTTTATGTCTTCACCAAAAAAAAAAAAAAAAAGCCTGAGCAAATGAACTAATAACCATAAACATCATGTCTCATTTATGTTACTGCGTAATTAATTCATGTTAGTGAGAAAAAACACACTTAGGGGCTGCCATATGTGGTTTTGTTTTCTTTTTGTTGTTTATCTGGGAGAAGAATATTTGTGTTGTTTACCATCGGAGGCCGATGGGGAGGTTACACTCTGTGACACAGAAACATCCCTGTTTTTCAGGGAGCTGTAGCTTCTCCCGGGGAGAAGGTGAGAGTGAGACTCCCTGGCTGGGCACTGACGAGCTCCTTTAGCCAGGGGCTTCGATCGTGTACACCGGTCACAGCCAAGGCCCAGTGGGACAGCCCTGTCGGTGCTCAGCTCCCAGTGATATTTGCCACATGGTCAGATCTTTTGAAATTTTAGGTGATACTAGCTTCGTAGGTAACATCTTTCTAACTTTTATACTTACTCCTTTGTGGTGCTGGGGATTGAAGTCAGGGCCTCCTGCATACTGCACCTGCCCTCTGGCCCCCAAGCCTACATTTCCCAAGTTTAACTTTTTATCAGTTGTTGCTTTTGTTCATATTATGGTTTTAAATAGTGAAATCCAAACAGTACACGACAACTGACTGAGTTTCTGGAACGTTCTGAGGATGGCATGCACCCTGCCTGGGGTGGAGGAGCACCTTCTGTTCTGTTGCTGTCCTCAGACCCCTGCAGGGAACCATGCAAGTCAAACCCAAAGCTCTTCATAAATTCCCTCTTTTGTGGTCTTGGGGGACTTTCGGGTGTTGCGTGAGAAAAAGGGGGTGATAAAAGGTGAAGCAATTAATTTTAATACCAAAGACAAGAACTACAGACCAGTGGCCTCCACTCTCCCTGATAGGTGAAGAGTTGCTTTTGGTCCATGTATCCTACTTCTCCAGCTCCCTACAGAAAAGCACACACACGCACACACACACGCACACACACACACGCACATACATGCGCGTGCACACACACACACTCATGTTTCATCCTATAGCCAACCAGATGCACTGTTCAGTTACTTACCTGCTGGGTGCTTCTAATCATTTGAGCTACATATCTCCAATTTCAGCCTTTGGTTTCAACATCTCAGGAAAAATAACACATATGCAGATGGCTTGACGACTCCTTTGGAATAGGATGAAAAAGAGCAAGGTAGGCCCCCAGCCAAAAAAAGAGAAAAGTAATTATTTTGATCTCCTAATTCAAGATATCATGAGTTTATCCCTCCCACAATTATGAAAATCTACAAGAACAATTATAAAAATCTACAAAGCCCCAACATCTCTTGCATATTTTGTTACCTGGTCAAGTCCTTCCCATCCCTTAGGCCACAACTGCCAGGTTGCCGAGCAGGATTTATTTCTTCTGCGTCCATGTTCCTGCGATAGCCTGGGACTAAGCCAGTCATGGCTGTCCTACTTCACAGGGTTTGCAGTGAGAGCCCTACAGCCACGAGCTACTGGAGGGGGTGGTGTCTTGTATTCCCCTTGGCGCCTGACTATCCTGGATCATTTCTGGCCTGTGATAGGGACTCTTGAACTATTGAAAATTAAGAAATTAGATGGTCTTTTCAAAATGGATGTGTATGTGCCATTGAAAACCTGTTCAGTTTTGCGATTTTTCCAGGAATGCTTCCTCATGGGCAACTGTATTAGAGCAGATTGGGCATGAAACTCTCCATTCCCTTTGCCTTCTTTTTTTCTCCCTGGAGACACAGGAGGACAGAGGTGAGAGAGAGTTTGGAAAGAATGGCTCAGAGACTTTTCTCCTTCGCATTATCCATGCCATTGATGGGTGAAGAAAAGCCAGTCTTCTCCACAATGGCATGTTCAGCAAACCTCTGACTGCTGGAATCCAATCCATCAATTAAGTATCAGAGTGGCAGATCTGGGTACTGTTCCCTTCAGCTGACCACCGCTTGCTGGATGGGAGGCAGGGCAGGGGGAGGGTTCCCAGGCACCAGGCTGGGGGAGGGGAGGGGACGGGGAGAGAGCTCCATGGGAACTTCTTCCTCTCGTCCTTCCAAATCGTAAATTAACAACAGTGGACCTTGTTAAGTGCAGCTTCACAAATTAATATGAAATATAGTGCTTTTTCATAAGCTTGAGAACCAGATTTAAAAGCATATTGGTGTTTGTACACAGCAGGCCGTAATGATCCATTATCCCGCAGACAGAGGAGCTTGCAGCAACACATAAAGAAGATGCAATTGGGCCATCTGCTTTGATTTCTGCAGTATCCCCAGAGACTCCAGGGAGGAGCTGACAGTCCTCTCCATCTGCCCTTACATTATCAATTACAGTTGAATTATGCTGCACGCTGCAGGGCTGGCAGATACGGATGGGAGATTGTGGCACCTGAAAAATATAGAAGAAAATCCATATGTTGGGAGCCAGCTGTTTATTTACAAGTCCTTGACATATTTCCTCACTTTCTCGGCTGTTGCCTTTTTTAAGGTTCCTAGAGACATTTCAGTTTAGTGTGAACCTGAGAAGAAATTAGGTGTAACAGCATAGCGCCACATGAATAATATTTCAGTTTCCTTTTTTTTTTTTTAGTCGAAATGCACACAGCAAAAAAGCATCAGGTCGAACAGATTTTAAATTATGAAAAAAAAATAAGTTGTGAAAACATCTGGGGTGGCTGCTACAGCTTGTTATGTTTATAAAACATGTTGGAACAGGCAGGGCGGTACACACTGTACATTTTTGGCAGCTTAGAAATCATGTGTCAAAGTGTAACTTTTATGAAATGGTAAGTGTTTATGAAAGCTTGGGGAGCGGGGAGGTAGAACACAGAGTGGTCGGCCCTTTCTTGAAGTCTCTTACCACAACTTCCAGGAATGCTGCTTGAAGGATAAAATGTTCTGTTTTGTTTTGTTTTGAATTTTTTTTTTTTGTTTCTTTTTCAACAAGGAGCTTAAGTTGTTCTCTGGGTCAGTTGGTTCTAGGATGGTGAGGTGGAGCGCCATTACATCGATCTGGTCATGCTTGGGTTGACAGGATGGGATTCCCTCCAGCTGTGGGGGAATTTAGAGTTGTTTCTCCTTTCACCCCATGGCCTCTTCTCCCATTTCCTCAACCAAAAGTGTCTGTGCACATGTCAAGTCAGCCACGGGGTCCCTTTCTGTACCTATAGAGGAGGCAGGAAAACATAGCGTTAACCGGTGGGCAGCAGGGAGCAAGGTGACCCATGCTGGTCATGACAAAAGGCTGTTTTTTGAGATGCCCTAGGAGTAGAAATGCTTGCAGAGCATACAAGAGACAAGGCTAGAAGGTGAGCCTCAATTTTCCACTATTCATTTATCACTCAGGGCCAAGGCAGGTGCCTCCAGGTCTTTAGACTTCTCTGAGGTTTCAGCAATTGATCCTGCATTGCATTTTTTGATGTAGCTTACACTTCTGAGATTACCAGTTGGGAGCTTCCTGAAGGAAGGCATGAATTTACTTATTCCTGCTACTTCTTTGAGACCATCATGGTGTCTAGCATTCCTTGAATGTTCATAAAATGTTGGATGAATGAACCAATGAAGGATGAATGTCTTAAATTTGCATGTGTATATGCAGATGCACGTGTGTGCATATGCATGTTGTGTTAGACAATGGGAATAGTAAGGTGGGTATAAATTTTGTTAGCCCATGACATGGCCGTTGGAAGCCGAACGTGCTGTGAAGGATTCCTCCTGTAGCCACCGTAGGCAAGAGCAGACCTTTCTCTTCATGACCAGCTGGCAGCCCGTGGAGAAGGGAGGGATCCGGTAGAGGCTGTATTAACAGGGGGTTCTCCCTCTTCCTTCTCCTTCTCCTCAGAGCCTCTGGATCACTGAGTTCTACTGACTTTCATCCATTATCTCCTTCATCTTTCCTGTCTGTGCTCACAGCAACCAGATTCAATTATAGTGTCATGGAAATAAGGTTAAGCATACACAGTGATCTCTATGTGCTTCAGAGTAAATGCCCAATGCAGGGTGTGAAAATACTATGGTACTAGGACCATGTATAAGAATTTATGGAGCACAGTGCAAATACTAGGAAAAAAAGAAGAATTTCAATATGGCAACTGCAAAGCATTAAACCAAAAACAGAGCCTTTCTAAGCCCAAGAATTTTCTAAGTAAGGCATGGCGTGCAGCTGTTGTGGTCACATATTCATGAAGCTGACTGCTGGTGCTGCTGGCACTAAGTCTGTCAGTACTTCTTTTATTATGAGTCCTTCCTCTTCACTTGCTTTTCCCCTTTACTTTGTATCTCCCTTTCACCTTCCTCTTCCTCCTCAAGACATATGCTGTATTTTCTTATCCTCTCTTCTGCCTCCATCTTTTCTTTTCTCCATTTATTTTTCATTCACATACTGAGCGGAATCTTCTTTAAGTATGACTGCATCATTTTCCTACTCAATTCTCTTCCGGTTGACTTGGTTTTCAGTCCCTCAATCAAGAGACCTAAGTGTGCCTGCTTTGAAGGGTTGCTGTGTTGCTTCAGTTATAATATGAATGGAAATAGATTCCGTGTCTTGCGTTTTTCTTGGGATGTAGTCAGTGCTCACAGAACACTGGCCATCTTCTTCTTCCTGTCTGCCTTGTCCTGATCATCACAGGCCAGGTCATTCCGTCACCTACCCAGGAGAAAGCCTTAGGTCCAACTGAGTTTTCTTTTCTTCTCTCATGTGCTATGCTAATTATCCCCATTCATTTGTTGTGTTTATTCTTTCATTTACTGAATCCTAGAATATACAAAGATGAAAAACAGGTCAAGATACCCTCTATTGTTTCAATACCTTTAATTACATTTATATCCCCCCATCTATAATCTCCTTCATGTTGCATTTATGAAAAAGGGGATAGCAATAAAATTGCTGACCTGGTTAAGATTATTTTGCAGGTTAGGGGCAGATCCAGGATTGGATCCCCGCCTCTGCCTACTCCGGAGCTAAATGTCCTTCATCACAGCACAATGTCTTCCAAGCTGACCTGCACATTCCCTGCAGATGGTGACCAAGACTTTTTATCTTTTTGTAGTCTAATGACTACATTTGAGCGTGCAAGACAGACAAAATGAAAACTAATGAACATTTGAGGAAGAAAAGAAAATCATTAATGCTTCACCACCTGATACCTTGATAACTCCTGTTTTGGTTATGTATTGCCACTTGACAAAACACCACATAGTTCAATTGCGTAAAATACCAACCGCTGTGCACTTGCTGGAGCATCTTGCAATCTGGCTGTGCTCACAACGGAGGGTTCATCTCTGCCCCATGTGGCATCTGCTAAGATGGCTCCAGTGTGGCTGGAGAATCCGCATCCAAGATGACCAGTCATATGGATGGCATAAGGGAATGCTGGCTGCCAGCTTGGAACTCTGCTGGTGCTATTGGCTGTGTCTTGTTTCTCCTCTGTGAAGCACTTTCCTATGGTTGAGTTGGGCTTCTCACAGCATGGCAGACAGATTTCCACGAGGAGCATCCTAAAGAGCAAGTGTTTCACAGAAACAGGTCCCAGCATCAAACCTGCCTAGCATCTGCCAGGCACTCCCTACACTGCCCGAGGCAGTCCCTGCCACCGTGTATAGCTATAGAGTCTTTGTAATGTAGTTAATCTGAATTGAAATGTGCTTTAAATGCAAAATATACACTAGATTTTGAAAGCATAATCTGAAAAATAAAAGGTAAAATGACACTAGTAATTTTTAAATGTGGATTATATTTTGGAATAATAATGTTTTAGTGAAATACAATATACTACTGAAATGAACTTCATGTGCTTCTATTAAATATGGCTACTAGAAAATTGAAAATTGTATTTGTGACTCCCATTATGTTCTCTTGGGCTTACCAGGCCTCTGCTTGCATCATACTTGTTATTCTTCCATTAACCAAAGGTAGTCACTTGATCACGCTGGAGTCATTCTGGGAAGGCACCACACAAACATATGTGTCTAGTTACTTTCTCATTGCTGGGACAAAAGAACTGACATCCACAAGTTAAAGGAGGAAAGGTTTATTTTTGGCTCACAGTTTGTATAGGTTTTAGGCCATAATTGGCTTGCTCCAAGGCAAGGCGACATGGTAGAGGGACACTGCAGAAGAGAAACAGTTCCTGGCAGAGCAGACAGGAGTCAGCCAAGCAGCAGCAGTCTGCCTTCCATCTTTCCTTTTTTATTCAATCCAGGTTTCAAGCCTATTGGTTGGTGCTCCCCCACACCCAGGATGGGCCTTCCATTATCCACACCCAGAACCATGCCAAACCAATTTAGTTATCACACACCCTTAATCCCAGTATCACACATCCTAGATCCAGCCACATCCAAAAAGTCCCACCTATGGATGCATGAGACTTTGAGGGGGACATCTAGACACAAGCTGTAACAGTATGAATACCGTTTATTGGGAGCCAATGTAATAATCTGTCATAACTTCCTTTCCATTTCGTTTAATTAAAAAAATGGAATTTTGCAAAATGACCTGATACAAAAAGTCAGAGCAAAAACTTACAGCTTCAGTAAATAGTAGAATACAGTGATTTACACATGCCAGCAGTGATTGTAGAAAACACATTAAGCACTTACTGTATGTAAAGCACCAGGTCCTAGGCACCAAAGCAGAGCAAAGAGCTATCATGTGGCTTGACTTGAAGAATTCACAATGAGTTTCTGGAGGGGAACAATGAATTATATAAAACCGTGTCATACTCAGACTTTGCAGTATGTGACAAAATAGGATTACATGAGCTACTCACTTATCTGTGATCTCTCCAATTATATCCTATCTTTTTCTTGCACATATTTTTCTCCATCTAAGTTCCAGAGAGTACAGTTCAGCAAAGGAATGTTAGATGAGTGTAATTTGGCAAGATAATTCTTAAGTGCATTTCTGGTCTAGAATCATAAAATAACATGTTTCATGATCATTTCCGGGAAAGGAAGAAAGAGAGGAGTGAGATTGGAGAGTTTTCCCGAAAGAAGAGATGCTTAGAAGTAAGTGGGTTTGAGTCCTTGATAAAAGTTCAGAGAAAATAAAACTTGGCAGTATTTTTAAAAGTAGCAAACAAATTGAGATCTCCTCATTCTCAGGCATCTTGGGGGTGTAAGGAGCTATTTGCTAGGACTACTATACGAGGACCACAGACTGGGTGGCTTCAGCAACAGAAGCTCATTTTGTCACAGTGCCAAAGGCTGGAAGTCTAACATCAGGGTGACAATGAGATTGATTTCTTCTGAGGCAAAGCCCTTTGATTTGTAAATGGTCATCTTCCCCCTTGGTCCTCGTATGGTCTTTCTTCCATATGACTCTGTGTCTTAATCTTTTTTTTTTTTTAAAGTAAGGATATAAGCCCTGTTGGATTAGAGCCCACACTACTGGCTTCATTGTAACTTATTTTTTTAAGACTTTGTCTCCAAATACAGCCACATTATGAAATAGTGGGGGTTACCATTTCAACATATGAATGTTTGAAAAATGTAGTTTGTATCCCAGCAAATGATTTCTCAAATGGATCCCATCTCCAACAGGATGGTGTCTGTGTTGAAAAGCACCAATCTATTTAGTTTTTTAAATAGAAGGAAGTATAATATTCCAGATGCACTGTGGAGTTGCCTATTTCTTGCTTTCTGAGGCTGTCTCTCTGTAGTGGTACGCGACTAAAGCACAGAGTTTTCAATTCCGAAGGGAAACTCAGAGCCTTAGGTCTCTTTACTGCTTGTATAGATAGGCCTACCTGTGATTTCACGTGTACTTGGAAGACGTTGTGGGGAGGCTTTGATTTCCTCTGGCTTCAGTCAGGGAAGGGTTTTAATTAAAGAAAATGTAGCCTGAGGCTTTGGAGAATCCCCTTCCTGAGAAACCAGGATGACATTGTCCTACAAATCTGAGTTTTCCAAATACTATAGCCAGGAGTTTGGGTCCAAGCGCCATGTGGTTCAGGGTGTTGTTGGGTGTAGAGTAAAGATGTGGAAACTTGTATCTCCCATTTGGAGGTTGCTTAACATTGACTGTGCTGTTTTCAACACCTTGTGGGAACTTTTGAGAAGGGTTGGGGTTGAGAGAATGACATCTCTATGTCTCAAAATGCATCAAGAACCATATCTTTGGGGTTGGAGATTTAGCTCGGTGGTTAGTGCACTTGCCTAGCAAGTGTAAGGTCCTGAATTCAATCCCCAGCAC
>PVJO010010924.1:0-62076 GCA_004026905.1 Hystrix cristata | reverse complement strand
TAGACATCTTTTGGAGGGGCCACATTATTTCACCTACTGCACCCATAGTCCCCCATTCTCCTCCCCGTATGCTTGGGCTGCAAAGCAGAGATTAGCCTGTGGAAATAGCCCAGCCACAGATCACAGCCTTGTCTGTGAAGTTTCTAGAAGAACCTTTTGCCACCTCATGCCTGGTCCTGCCTACGCCTCCGCCCCCAAGCTCACCATTCAAGTTCAGCTGTCAGCTTCTGATTCACCCCAGAGATCCCCACTTGAACTGGCCTCCTGGGCTCCCTGCCTCTTCTCTCTCAGCGCTTAAATGAGCAAAGTTCTCGCGTATTTTCTGATAGACTGAGCAGGAAGTTCCATGTATTCCCAAGTCTCCCCTGCCCCACAAGCTCAACCTTCCCCACTACTGACATCAGCACCAGAGTATATTACAACTAATGAAGTACATTGTCACATCAGTATCATCCAGAATCCATAGTTTGCTTTAAGGTGTTGTACTTTCTATGGATTTTGACAAATGTACAATGACCCATATCTACCTTCATAATATCATACAGAGCAGTTTTACTTCCCCAAGAATACTCCATTCTCTACCTCTCCCCAATTCCAAACCCCGTGCAACCAGTCTTACTTATTTTTCTCTTTGTTGAGACAAAATACCCAACACCTAAAATTAAATGGAGAATGGTTTACTTGACTTATGGTTCATAGAGGTTTCAGTTGATAATTGGCTGGCTCCAAGGCAGGGTGGCACGGCAGGGTAGCACAGCAGAGGGGCATCACAGAAGAGAAATACTTTCATGGCAGACAGAAGGTAGCAAAGTAAGCAAGCGACCTTAGCAGCTTCTTTCTGCCCCTTTTATATTCTATCTAGGCTACCAGGATGAGAGCAATGCCAAACCAATCAGTGGACCCATCCACTCTTAATCCCAGCACCCTTAATCCCACCATTGCCCCATGAATCAATCACACACTGTAGGTGCAGCACCTCTGAAAATGCCCCACATATGACCACATGAGGCTCTGGGGGGACATCTAAACACAAGCCGTAACAACCACTGGTCTTTTCTACCCTTTGCATAATTTTGCCTTTTCCAGAATGTCATAGAGTTAGAATGATACAGTATGTGGCCTCATCAGATGGCCTTCTTTCACTTAGTAACATGCACTTAAACTTCCTCTGTGTCTTTTCATGGCTCTAAGTCTAACTTTTTAGTGCTATGTGATATCCCATTGTCTGACTGTGCCACAATTTGTTTATCCATTCATTTACTGAAGGATGTGGGGGTTGCTTCCAAGTCTTAGCAATTATAAACAAAGCTGCTTTCCATATATATTTTAAACCTCTATATTGTTGTCATTGTGCTGTTGTTAATGTAAGTCAACAATAAGAAAAAAGTCCTTAATCTCTGCTACTCCAAGAATTTGGTGGGTGGGGGCTTTCCAGGGATTGAACCCAGAGCCTCCATACTGAACTACATCCCCAGCCCAAACTGAGTTCCAACTTGTGATCCTTCTGCCTCACCTTTCAAGGAGCTGCATTTAGGCATGTGCCACTGCACGCATTCCAATGATTGTTTCAGTTTATGTATTTTTCCTAAAAGCAAGATCATACTTTAAACTTCATTCTGTGTTTATTTTCTACTTAGTCTATTGTGGACTATCTCACCCATCTGGAAGACATGGTCCAATTCACTTGTAGCAGCTATGTAGGGCTCTGGGTGAATGTATAGGGGCTAATTCAACCAGATCCTTTTGGGTGGCCATGTACATTGCTCCAGGTGATTTCCACCTGCAAATCCTTGTAAGGTGGGCGTCCCCACACCCTCAGCCTAGCTCCATTTGGAGACTGAGAGAACCTGAAGAGAAGAAATATTGGTCTCCAGGACCCAGGAAGGTTCAGCAGTGTGGTTCCTGCTGACGTCAAGAAAGGCGAAGACTGGACAGTGGTCCTCAGGTTAGTGATGAAGAGTTAGTTCTTGAAGCCCTCATCTGATCTCGGGCATTTCCAGGCTACTGCAGGAGTGGCAACAGCAAGAAAACCCAAAACTCACCCAAATTACTGTTTACCTGGTATGTATGTTATCCTGACATCTCGCATCATTCTCAGTTGCCCTGACACGGCCCTGCAAATACCTTCTGTTGGTTCCATTTTACAGATAAGGAAACTGAGGCTCAGATACCTCACCTGAAGTCAAGTAGCCAATAAATCACAAAACCAGAATTCCAGCACAGTTGCTGAGGACCCAAAGATGGGTCAACTGCTCCAACTGGAGAAGTGGCCCAGTCAGTGCACTCTGTGGGCTAACGGACCTGATTGTTGTTTGAAAATCAGCTGACTCCCACCAAACAGAGATCTTAAGATCATCAATGGTTTCTGCACTGGACTTTTGCTGCCTTTTTTTTTTTTTGCTGCCTTTTTTAAAATCAAAAAATAATATAGGTCCATGGTTTTAAAACCATTCAAACTGGAGAGAAAAGAAGAAACCCTCAACCCTCAGACTTGCTCTCCAAAGATAATTTCCATGACTAGTTTCTAGGATTGTTATATATAGTTTCTGTTTATTCTGGGGGTTTGCGAATATATATGTGCACATATACAGTAACTGCTCTGTGCACTATCAGGGTTTTGTTTGTTCGGTTGGGGTTCTTTGTTTTGTTTTGTTTTTGCAATACTGAGGATTGAATCTGGAGGCTTCCCACCAAGCCATATCCACACACACACACCCCTTTTTTTTTAGACAGCGTCTTCCTCAGTCACCAGCTTACCCAGGCTAAGCTCAAACCCAGATCCTCCTGCTTCAGCCTTTCAGATTTCTGGGAGTACAGGTATGCACCTCCATGCCTAGCTTGCTCATTCCCATTTATAATCGTCCCCTATGCATCAGATGCTTTCAAACACATGGTCCAACTTTATCTTTATAAATACTGTCTTCCAAGGCCTAGACCAAGTATTACTATCCCCACTTGACAGATGAGTAAACTGAGGCTCAGAGAGGCTAAGCTTCTTGGCCACGCGTACACGGCAACACTGGAATTCAGGGACCATGATTTTTCAGTATCTTCCACCTATAAAGAAGGGAGGCTGAGAAAACTGCTCCATGTCCTTGAAGCCAATGACCAAGGATGCCTAAGGTCAGGGGATGCAGTCACCCTTCAACATAAGAAGCACCTGCTAAGTGTTTGGCAGTGTGTCCCTTGGTGCCTCAGAGCCATCCTGAGTAAGAGTTGGCCCCGGGGACTCTCCTTGGTCCAGAGAGGTGACCTGAGTGATGCGTCAGAGGCAGTGAGGGGAGGGAAATTGGTCTTGGCTCCAGGGAGTCTGCACAGGGGCTCAGGGATGAGACCCACACAGGGGCCACCTTCCCATTATTTCTTCCTTTCAAGAAAACGCTCATCGCAGATCTATCTGGGTCACAGGACCAAAATAAACATCATTTGAATAATGACGGCCTTGCGGGACAGACAAGAAAATGACCCCCCTCCCGGAAGAGGCAGATCTGAGCGTCACGGAGGTACCCACAGGGTGTGTCAGCCACCTCGGTGTGTCCCAGCAGCACGGGCCCGCACCGGGCCCTTCACTTAGCGCTGAGAAGAAGCAAGACACTCGCGGAAGGAGCGTGCGCCCAGGCCAGCAGGTCGGAGACTCCGCTGTGGCGGCTAAAGGAAGTAGAGTTTGAACCTCCGGCTCTCCATCCCTGCTTGGGCGGGCCAGCCGGAGCTGTGATGTGCTCAAAGGGGGCTGGCGACTCCCTTGGGGTCCCCATGGCAACAAGTGGCTCCCATCTCGAGCCCGAGCCAGCCACTCTTGGCCAACCCGTGCTTGACCCTGTTTCACTTTCCCGACCACGGGGCACAGCCTAGCGGCAGCCAGTGAACTCCAGGCAGTTCGGCGCCCCGCCAAGGACAGCCCCCGAATCAGCAATCTAGGCTGGAGCCCCCGCTCTGCCTCTGGCCAGGCAATACTCTTGTCCCCTCTGTCATCATTTGCTGAGCATCTGGCCACTGCCAGGCCTGCTGCATGGTACCTTATATGCAACATTACATTTTAACACTGTGAATTAATAAGGTCCTATTGTTTTCCTATTTCACACATGAGAAAACTGAGGCTCAGATGAAATTAAAAAAAGACATATAGCCAATAAGAAGCAAAACCTAGACTTAAATTTAAGACTTTGTCTCTGAAGTTTATGTTACCTATTCAAAAACCACTGGATTACACAGCTGTTGGACAAATGAGCTGACACCATAGAGCAGAAAATCCAAATGCAACTCCCAGCCCTGCCCCTTCCTGCATCCACCTGGGGAGATTATCAGATGTCTCTAGTCCTCTATTTGCTCATCTGTAAAATGGGTATGTATAATCCCATGAGGGTCAGATGGGACAGATTTAAATGGGACAACCACAATAAAGAGACCTCCCAAACACTGCCAATGCAGGCCAGCAACGTCTGCCCTTCCTGCTTCTCTGTTTCCCACACTGGCCAGACTCAAGGTTCTGCTGGCCGAGTAGACCAGGCGCGGGCATTTTCCCCTCTTGCTGAGCAATGCAAATCCCACCGAGCCTCCCCACTCCCTCTGTGCGTGTTTTTCATGACCTGCTGCCAACAGCCCTTTGCTGGGCGGCTGCCACCATTTACCCAGCACAAGAAAACTGCCTTTCTTCCCCCATTTAGGGTCTGGTTTTAATTTCTACAGTATTCTCTTTAATAACAATGCCTAATTAAAACATCTGTTAAAAAGTCTGTAACATTAACTTTACAGGGAGAATTTAATAGAATTATATTGGAATTGCAGGCATTTAACGGCTTCCTAATTAGGCTTTTCTTAAAAAAAAAAAAAAAAAGGAGGAAGAAAGAAAGAAACATTCCACAAATTAAAATCCAGCCTCTTTTTTATGATAACGTAGCCTGATGGTCGAGTGGCTGGAGAGGCTAGAAGGAGCCAGCTTCAGCCAGGCTAATAAAATCTAGAGGATGGCGAAGAAAGCGGGGAGGGAAGCTGCCTTTTGGGGCAGGTGTCATTTCATCTATAGCCTGAAAATAACCAAGGAAATTATAATTAGCCCCACTTGACTGATGGAGAAACTGAGGCAGAGAGGAAAGTAATTGGCTCAAAAATCACACACACACATAGAGTCAGAAAGAGGCAGATCCTTCAAGGCCGGCGCTCTTTGCTCCGCTCGGCCACTAACCTCTGCATTGGAAGAGTGTTCTGGAGCCCCCCGCAGGCCCCCAGTCTCCTCCCTTGACCATTCTAGGGCCATTCTAGGTTTCCTGTTGCAAGGTCCACATCAGCTTGGGAATCTTGCCTGGGCTGCCCTGACCCTGCTTGTTATCCTACAGGTCATCAGCACCAAGCCGGGGCATGTGACAGGGTAGACGCCCAGCCCAGTGCCTGCTGACATTCCACACAGGAAGAGCCGAGAGAGAAATGTCCAAAGTAATCCGTAAAGGCTGGTCCCTGGACCGACAGCCATAAGCATCAGCCTGGAGCCTGTGAGAAATGCAGCTAGCTGCTCAGGTCTTACCCAGAACTACCTGAGATCTGGGTGGGGAGGGCCATGCACTCTACGTGGTAACTCAAATGCCATTAAAGTTTAAGAACCCCTGATCTAAAAATACAGGGGAGCCTTTTTGTCCTCTCCAGGTGCCCTGGTCCCTCCCAAGCTAGACACCACAGTGCTGACATCTGAGGGGCAGCCTCCCCCTAAACAATTGTCCCTAGCCCAGTCCTCACCCAAGGGCCGTGGGGTAAGCCCCAAGGAGAGCTCCCGGATGAAGACCTGCCAGCTAGTCACAGGAAAGAAAGGAGTGATTATCACCTCCAATGATGAGAAACACCAGTCCTAGCGGCTTTCCTGCCACTTGCTGAGCCTCGGAAGTGGCCCGCAGATGGAGACGTGGGAGGTACAGGCTAGTTCAGGTTCCTCAAGATGGGGCTAAGCCCTTCCCAGAAGGATTTAGGCAGAAATCCCAAGTTCAAGGAAAAGGAGTTGTCTCCAACTATGAGTTTCAGATTGCAGCATGCCCGTCTGCTTTAACTCCCTGCCCCACAGACCCACCAACAGACAGTTGCCAGAAGATGCCAAAGCCTAGTTGTGTTTACAGATAATTCAGTCCCGACCAGACCCTCCCAGAGCTTTCGGTCTGAGCAGAGGTGACAGACAGACGATCCCTCTAGCAGGTTTGCCAGGCCCTCACACGTGGCGCCTTTCAGTCCATCTCATGTGGCGGTATGAATGGTTTGCCTTTGTCCCAATGAAGGCAGCAGTGGAGTGCAATGGGTAGGGCAGGGATTTGGACAGAGACAGAGTTTGAAACCTGATTCAACCATACCCTGGCTACATGATCTAAGACAAATGGCATTTTCTTGCTTAGCCTGTTGCTCATTCTGTAAATGTTCAAGGAACAGAGTGAATCCCCGAATTCACCTGGCTTTAAATCCTCAAAGGAAACAAAATGGATGAAGGCAGATGGCTAATGTCTGCCTTCATTGTAGGGCCCAGAGCAAGCAGATACCACCCAGGGGATGGGGGGTGGCCTTCTCTGCTAAAACAGACCTCTTACTGGCTGTGTGACTTGAGCAGTTCAACCTCTCTGAGCCTCGATTTGCTCATCCATCAAATGGGAACAATAAAAAGATGACTAACTCTGGGGTTCCTATAAGGACTAAAGCAGTTAACATTTGCAATGCACTTCAAAGTATAGCCAGCACACAGAAAATGCTGTGAAAGTCTTTGTTCAGTATAATAAATGAAGCTGTGAGTCCACATCTGAACTCTGAAACATCAGCGCTTGCAGATTCTCAGGACTGAAAGGGGCCACCACTACCTACCTCCATCCCAGTCCCCAGGGCCTGGGACTGTATGGCTGTCCCCCCCCCGGAGCCATCTCTGCTCCAAGCACAGCAGGTCACTCAGATGGGCCTGGGCAAGACTCCCGCGGGAAGGAAGTGGGAAGCCCCCGCAGGGTCCCCAGTGACCGCTCGGAGAGGGCTGGAATTCACAGTTCAGCGCGTGGGCAGATTCAATGGCACAATCTCCTGTGTGATGGCTTCCTCTGTTCAATTACTACTAAAATTCATCAGACGGAACCAAGAGGTTTTAACGCTGGTAATTGTGGTGCAAAATTCTCTGTAATTGGTCTCACAAATGAAAGTGGGGAGAACGCCACTGACAAGGAAGCGGCCTTGCCCACAGACATTTCAAGGGGGACGGTTCCCACGTGCTTCCCGGGAGCCAGCTGGGCCCTCCCCTGTCATGGGGCCTCCCCAGTGGGGGCCGTTTACTTCCTTGCTGCCTTAGCTGCAGGTCAGTCACACCCTCAGCCTTTGCTCCTACCAATCCCTCGGCCTGGACTTTGTTCCCCCACTTCCCATCCACATTCATGTCTCATTTTACCTCTGTAGGTACCAGCTACAGGCGGCCTTCTATTATAGTCCTCTCTGTTATATCTCAGCTCTGCAACTAATTCTACCACCACTAATAAAAATGGTTATTTTAACAAGAAAAGGGGAGAATTTGAGTTTGAGGAACCAGCAACAGAATTTCTTTGTGGCAATTTGTCTGCCCACATGGCTGCCAACAATTCTCCCACTCCTACACAGACTGTTGCTCCTCCCATCGAAAAGAAGAGCTTATTTTCTTTCCCTTTGAATCAAGGCTGGTCTTGGGATGTGTTTTGAATCAACAGAATGTAGCAGAAATGACAGTACTCCAGTTCCAGGTTAGCCTTTAAGAAGTCCATCCACAGAGTGGTGGTGCGCACCTAGAATCCCAGCACTTGGGGAGGCTGAGAGAGGAGGATCGCAAATTCTAGTCTAGCCCAGCAATTTAATGACCCGACAAGACCCTGTCTCAAAATAAAAAGCAAAAAGGGGGCCGAACACGTAGCTCAGTGCAAAGACCCTGAGATCGATCCCCAGTACCATAAAAAGAATGAGAAGTAGAAGGAGTTCTGCTTTTGCTTCTACTCTCAGGAAGCCAGATGCCACATCATGAACAACGTGGACTAGATGCTGGATCACAACAGATGTGGAGACAGAGCTCGAAGGGTGCACCCTGCTAAATCCAGCCCATACTGCCTAGAGAAGGAAAACCAGACAGCTGGGCCAAGTCAACACATAAAATCATGAGAAATACCAAATGGTTGTTACTTTAAGTCCCTCAATTCGAGTGGACTTGTTATACAGCAAACGCTAACAGCTACATTCTACTGAGTAGCAAACTTTGTTTAGAAAAATACTGTAATGAACTGTTACATTTTCTTAAACAAAGGGAGGGGGCGGATAGTGGGGATGCACTTAGTATTCGCATCAGTCACCCGAAATTCTTGTACAAAGTGAAGTTTCACAGCCCACTCCCAGAGAGTCTGGTTCTGTCAGGTGGAGCCCAGTAATCTGCGCATTTGACAAATAGCCCTGATGATTGTCCTGGGCACAAATATTTGACAGCCTCTGGTGGGGGGATTGCATAAGAAAAATTGTAGATGTTGGGAGAAGGGGAATGAGGGTGCCCAGAGGGAGAGGAGGAGAAGAAATAGAGAGACCAAGCAACAGGAAAGTCCCCCACACCGGGAAAGACCTTGGACCACCAAGGCCTAGTGCAGCTGACTGAGATGGGCTGGCTTTAGAAGGTAACATGCCACTGTGCCCGGACCTCATAGAAATTTCCAGAGCGTTGGGGGAATGTGGACATGTTCATTACCTTGACTGTGGCAATAGTTTCATGAGCAAATACTTACTTGTCAGTATTTTTCAAAGTATACCCTTCAAACACGTGCAATTTATGTGTGTTTGCTACACGTCAATTAAGCTTTTGGGGAAAAAAGTAGTGTTCCAAATACAACTATCCCTCACAAAAAGGGCTTTGATAGAGTGGCTCTCTAACTGGGCTAGAATGAGAAAAGAGACAACACGGTGGGACAATAAGAGCCAAGACTGTCCTTTTACATATCTCTACATCTCATCACCCTCTGCTTTGGGGCCAGAGGATTTTCCTGGAGAAAATAAATGAGAATGAGAGCTAAGCTCTGGAAACGGCCTAGATGCCTGTCAACAGAAAACTGGATAGAGAAAATGTGGAAATATACACAATGAAGTATTATTCAGCCATAAAGAATAATGAAATCATGTCATTTGCAGGAAAATGGGTAGAACTCAAGATCATCATTCTAAGTAGAACAAGCCAGACTCACAAAATTAAATGTCACATATTTGTTCTTTATAGTAAGCCTCCAACTTACAAACATTCAAGTTGCAAATTTTCACAGGTGTACTGTGTAAGACTCATTTTGTCTGCTTACAAATGAATCCGACTTACAAACAATTCTCCCAGAGCAGAATTCATTTGTAAACCAGGGACTTAATGTATAGAAAACCTAAAACATAAATGAATGAATATAATAAATGAGAAATGATAGAAAATTAGAAAGTAGACTGTCAGAGACAGGAAAGGAAGTTGAGGGAGAGGGGATGAGAGGGCAAGGGGAGTAAATGGATTGAAAAACATCAAAATATGTTATGTGTATGTTTCAGTTCCCCAAAACAAACAATACCATTATGTATTACAAACATGCACTTTTAAAAAGAAGAGTAAGAGAGCAAGAAATAGGAGCTGGGGATAACTAAGCAAAGCAAGGATTTTAGCAGAAGCAGTTTTGAGCAGTCACTGGAAGTTGGTTCTGTGCATGCTTCTACTGACTCGGTTTCAGCAGCCCCCAGTACAAGTGGGGAGACAAAAGCTTGGGCAAGGTACCTGCCTGAGACCATTCTGTAAGTAAAAATCAGGCTCTGGTTTGGAAGCTAGGAAGTCTGGCTCCAGGGCCCATGAACTTCACTCCTTCTGGCGCTTCTGCGGTAGGTGAATGGGAGGCTCAGACCACCTTATTTCAATATCAGTTGTATTCATTACTTTTCTAGAATCTATGGTTTGCAAGAGAACAGATTTAGTACAGGATACTTACAAATTACAACACTCAACACAAGCCAAACTCAGGAAGAATGCAGAACATCTACCTATGCACTGGAGACCTGAAAGCTCCAAAGGGCTGGGAGTCCATGGCGCTGTCCCACGTACACCTGTGTCTGCACTAAAAGGCTGAAGAAATCTGTACTGGAGCCAGGAAACAATGCTCTTCGCGGAGATGAAGACCAGAGCTCCCCTGAAGCGAACAGCAGCCATCCTCGACAACAGCGAGGCCCCAAACTCCTTCCATGATGAGAACAGCCGAGTTCCCCTTGGGAGAACCAGCCGCAACACAGATTCTCCTGGGAAACAGCCGGCCACTATCTTCCACTCCCGTTCTCCTTTGTGGTGAGTCAGCAACAATCTTCAGGTGGATCGTCTACAACCAGAACCACAAGTCAGTTCAGCTGGGCGTTCTGCTCAAGTTGCCCACCATAATAAGTCCACCACATCAGCACAAATATTTAGGGCCAGAGAACTGCAGAGACAACAGGCAGCTGCAGCCTGCTCACATCACACTGACCGAGGGCTTCCTGGGTCCTTGGCTCTGACTTTGGGACATGGTCCCTCATTTCACTCTCATAACAATACCCGGGAGCAAATTTTTATTATTCTCATTTTACAGATCAGGAAATCAAGACCCAGAGAAGTTAGTCAAGGTGCCCCAAATTACTCAGCTGTACCTAGTGGAGTCAGGTTGCCACGTGGACTGGAGCTGGTTACCAAGACCGGTGGGGTAATGTGCATTCGAGTCACTGGGGAGTGTGCTTAAATGCAGGTGCTAGCAAGCCTCTGCAGTGAGGCTCAGGAGTTGTTGCGTTGTGTTATTATCGTTGTTGTGTTGTATTCACTGAGACCATGTCGACGATAGGGAGGTATCTTACTCTAGTAGCACAGCCAGATTACATGTGCCAAAGGGAGGGCTGGGAGCCTGGAGGTGCTCGGTAATGACGTAACGGGAGAGAGGAAGATGAGGAGAAGGAAGAAGAGCAAGGTGAGAGGCAGGAGGCTGTCCTTTCACACCTCTGTGATACCACGGCTGTCTCCTTGCAACACCAGAAAGACTCACATTTCCACTGTTGTCAACACCACTGTTGTAGCTAAAGGCCGAAGCCCCTGAGAGATGAGTAGCCAACCAGAGGACGCACAGCCAAGGCACCCATCCAACACCCCGTCCTGCTCTCCTGCCCTGAAGAAAGCCCAGCTCGATGATTCTCGCCCCTCCCTGCGGCCTGGGCCGAGCTGGGAGCCAGAAAGGACTCTCCAGGAAACACGTGGTTTCGCTCCCCACCCTGTGCCCTGCCGCGGACCGCAACTTTCCCTGCCCTTAGCTTGGAATCTTGGCTTCTCTCCGTACATGGGACAACCCAGGTGGTCTGTGGCTGGAGAAGCTGAGCCAGCAGAGGGGCCCGTGCCAGGTGGGGGCTGTGTGACCACAGGCTGAGAATACACACACACGTGTGCATGCGCGCACACACATTTTCCTATGGGAACTCAGCCCAGCCACTGCCTAGCACCGTCTAGAATCACACCGACACCAATTTTCCCAGGAAACCTGGATAGGCTAAGGACATAGACATCGATGTGAAGGATAATCAGAGCCTCCAAGGTAGAGGAAATGAGCAAAAATTAGTGTTTTGTCAGTGGACTGAGAGACCTTTGCTGACTCTAGCAGACCAACTACCTCTTGTGCCCCCCACAAAACCCAAGGGAGGAGCTGGCAGGAACTGAGGACTGGGGAGGGGAGGCTGCTGACCAAAGCTGGTGACAGAAGGACAGAGTCCTGAGATGTGGAGAGTTATCAACTGGGACTCTGCGGAGAAGAGGGTTGTGGACACCAGGAGGAAGCCAGCATGGAGGGTATTACCAGGCCGGGCCAGTCTCTGCCACACGCCTGCCTTAGCAGGTGCAGAGGTTCTGGCCTCCGTGCCTCAGGGGGATCCTATACCTGCTCCTGGTCTGAGCCAGAATGGCAGGAGGCAGGCAAGTGTGCCACGAGAAAGGCGATAACCTTGGCAGGGCCAAAGACACAGTGCCCAGCACCTACTAAACCCTTCTCATTATTGTTTATCACTGTTCTGGAAGGTAGCAGATGCTCACCACCTCAGGAACAATGAGCTGCCCAGGAAAACCCCACAGGCCCGTGTACAGACCAGCCTGAGGGACAGGCGGTAGTCTGGTGGTCCCCGGAAAGTGAATGTTGGCCTTCCCTGCTCCCTCCACGACCCCACCCCACTCCTTCCTTCTCCAGGCCCACTGTATTTTTCACACGTCCCAGGCCGAAAGCTGGTGGCCACCCTCTGGCCCAAAGTGGAGCCGGGAGGCCCTTCCTTTCTCAGGAAGTGAGGCCCTGTGGAAAACAGGGGCCGCCGGGAATGTTTGTTCTCTGGGCCCCAGAGGCTCATTCTCTGCCACTTCAACCACTTCATCATCAAAAGCACTCTCAGGGCTTCCCAGATGTCAGCTCAGATCTGCATTTTGTTGCCAAGTAGGCAGAAGAATTCTCAATTGAGCCGACTTCTTCCCATCTGATAATTCCTGGGGGCTTGGGCTGGATTCAACTGAGGGTCGCAGCACAGGTGACAGGCTGGCACACCCACCTGTGCCAGAAGATCTGGGGAAAACAGGCCCAAGGGTCTTGGCCTTTTTCAACTTCTTCCAGCTGGGACAAAATGGTAGCTCCTCTACCGCACCCCTGCGCTCTGCTGCCTGCAGTGGTGAGGAGTTTATGGGGCTCTCGGGGGTGGCATCAGCAGAAAGGCCAGCCTCACTGAGCTCCCAAATGAAGAGCGAAGACTCCAAGTACAACAGAAGCAGGGAACGCAGCAACTTCAGCGTGGCCTGGGCGGTGAGGCACCAGAGCCATGAGCCTGGAGGATACAGCGAGGTGCCAGAGCTCGAAACGCGGTGAGATGGGGCTACTGACTTGTGAGTAAGATTTCAATAGGCCTGTTCCATTCCCACCAGGGCTGCCAGACACATATCTAGAGAAAGTCAGGGGAAGGTAGAAACCAGGGTCCTCCAGGCTGATGGCAGGACCCACTGCAGCCCCCGCCAAGATACCTGGATTTCAAAGAAGTTTGCCTCACAGACCCTGAATATTTTACGTAATAATTCACACATGTCCAGTTTTAACTTGTCACAACTAGCCCAGCCTTTCCTGGCCAGGACAGCAACCCACCAAACTGGTAGAATTTCCGCCCAGGGCAAGGTTTGGTGTTTTAGGTAACTTGGGTGGCCTGACAGCAGCTTGTGGAAATGGTAAATATAGCCAGAGAACACTTCCTGGCTGGTCTGTGACCAGATCTGCCTTGCTCAGACCTATTTCCCCAGGGAATCTGGAACTCGATAGGTTTCAATAAATATTTGGAGAATGAGTGAATGAATGAATGATCTCTCTTGAAGATCTTCAGAGTCATCTTGGGGTCAGAAACCAGATTCTCGGCTCTTGCCGATGTGACCCCTTCCCCGAGACCCAAGAGAATCCTCACCCCTCACGCAGGGCTCCAGGCAGCATCCGTCACGGGTTTGCAATATCATTCACTCTGTCCCGGCCACAGAGAGACACACACACGTGACATGGCCCAGCGAGCTTGTGCGGGACACACACAGACACCAGGGACAGGCTGAGGTAATTAGGGCCTCAAAAGTGCCAGCGCCTCGCTGTTGCTCCCAATTAAAATCATAGCACAAAAGAGAAGAGAATTTATCTACAAAACCACAAGGCCACAGAGAGGTCGCTGAAAAAGCCTCTAAGCTTGTTTACAAAAATATGCAATTAGGTATCAACTGCTGTGCCATAATTGCACTTAGCACTTGTTTCTAATCTACTCACTGTTAACCACTTCGGGTATGAAAGGCTGCTGGCCAGGGAGGAGAGGCCAAGGTCAGTGATTGAAATTCAGAGAATGGTGCTCTGGGACTTTTCCTTGGTGGTGTCTGAAGGCACACAAGTTATATATATACATATATATATTTTTTTTTTTTTACTAGACTCAGAACTCTCCCAACCCACAGTAATGAGACACCACTATTGCTCCATCACACTGTGGCAGAGCTACTGAATAATCATGAGCAGCTTGCTTATGCTCAGTGGGCCTCAGTTTGCCTCCATGTAGAAGGTGAATGAAAGGCAACTTACTAGGTGACTGGAGAAATAAAGTAATCTATGTAAAATGCCAGCCACATTCTAGGAGCTCCAGACAGGTTAGGTGAGTTTGGTTTAGACTGGGGGATTACTTTTATTTTATTTCCTTACCAGGCAACACAACCCCACTACCACAGGATTGGTTTTTGCCTTAAAAACAATGTCTTGCCTTTGCAGAGAATTGTCAGGCATTTGAGCAAGTGCTCCGAGGCTGCACTTGCCCCATCAGCCTGCCCCTCCCAGCTACCCTCTTCCCTCCTTCCTTCCCATCTCACCGCCCTGTTTTCTCAGTAGCAAAGACCTTTTCTCTCCAAGCCCAGGGCATAAACCCTGCACTTCCAAAGGAAGCAAGCACTGAATAGATTTAGCAGGTTCTGATAAATGTCACGTTTATTTTGGTGCCAATAGAATCACTGCATTTTAATTAGGACCCCACCCCCACCCTGCCCCAGATGTTGGTGCTGGTGGGAATGCCACACACTACACTGCCACCCCACAAATGAGGCTCTGATAAGCAGAGGCTGAAAGGGACCCTGGGTTTGGACCTGGCAGCACTCTCCCTGGCACAGGGACACTGTTTCTGAGTGGCTGGCTCTGCCAACCAAGATTTTTCTATGCCTCTTTTCCAACTTCAGTTTCCTCATCTGAAGAAAACCAATCACATCCTTCACGCCCCTTGAGACAATGCCCACCAAGGCTTCCAGCTGGGTGCTGGGTGCTACAGAGATGTTAGGTGCCTATTTGTGTATTCTAGTTGATTCCAAAGGTGCAGGCCCCGGGGGAGCAGGCTGGGGAGAAGTTGGCTGGAAGAGCTGAGGCTGTGCTGTGTGGGAGGAGCTGGAATGGGCGGCTGAGCCAGCGATTTTCTCACGCCAAGAGTGAGAATGCAAATTGAGCCTGTTGTCCAGAGGCCCCACCCAGAAGGGGAAGCCTGGCCCTGGAAGGGGGAGGATGCTGGGAGGAGCAGGGCCAGAAACATAGACCTTCCTTTCATCCCAGCCTGAAGTGACTGGGGAAAACACAAAAGACACATGGACCTGGTTCTTACACCCCCACCCCCATAGCCACCAGCTTCAATAGCCTCTGGGATGGAGAACTAAGAGGTGATGGATTGGCGTGAGGTGGCAGCCCCTTGAGAATCCCTCCCACACACACTGTAAAATAAAATCCACCCTTTCTTTGCATTTTGCTGAGCCTAGGTGTTCTCTGAATTCCTATTGTCTATGGGTTTTATGCTCTGGAAGTTTTTTTTTTCATAATCATGAGCCAAAGCCTGCGTGAAAACACTGTATAGCTGGAGGAGAGAGAGGGATAGGAGATGTCAGAGAGAGAAGTTGAGAACCACTGCCTCCCATTTCTTTAGGAGAACCTGAGAAAAGGATATGAGGATAGGAAGGGTATTTAGAGGGTGGTCCCAGGATGCACCAATAGGGGACGGGGGGGAGACGGGAGCTAGTCAAGGATGCATGGTCAAAAAGTTGCCACTGTGGGCAACTGGGACTCCATTCTGCTAAGGAGCTTGCAACTGGTGTAGACTGTGCCCCCCCAAATCACTCCACCTAAAGAGAAAGGGAGCAGAGGTACTGATATACCCACTCCAGACTGTCATTGCCTGAGGCTTCCTCCTGGAGGGGTAACTCTACAACACTCCTGGTCTACTCACTCTCAGGTGGAGAGTCACATGCACCAAAGCTCAGAGTGTTGGGGGAGGGCCATCGGCAGCATCTTCTACCCAGTGAACTAAAAATGGCCTGGGGAGGTGACCAGGGCACGAGTCACAATATCCGCTTTAGAAATGAGGTCACTGAGGCTCAGAAAGGCAAGGAGCTTTGTCCATGTTGTACAGCGAGACATCTATTTTAAAACGAAAATACCTCTCTTCTAAGATGCAAGTTGAACTGACCTTTCTCCCTGAAACTGTTCACTACCCACGCCACCCCAGCAGGAATTACTGCCCATAACATCTTGCCTACACTTTAGTTAGGATGTTCGTCACATCGACCCTTCTACCTGTCTCGCCTTTTCTGACAATCTGAGAGCCGTTTGCAAAGTGTCCAGCACATCTTAGGAACTCAGCAAATGTTTGTTGTCTCTCCCCCTGTTCCCTTCAATCTCCTGTCACCAAAAGCCAGCACAGAGCTTGAGACATGTAAGTGCTTTATTGAATTGCTTTCAACAACAAAGAAACTCTAGACATAAAGTGTCCACACCACAGAGGAAGAAAAAATTAGTTTGAGTTTTAGTGCATGAGAAAGAGAGAGGGAGTAAGTCTACGCAGAAATGGCATGTCGGGCAGGGGAGCTGATTGTGCAAAGGCAAGAGGTTAGGCTTTGAGGAAACCCCATCATTGTGTGTGTGCAAGTGGGGAGTGGGCAGAAGAGAAGCTGGACAGGTGAGCCTGCTGGGAGACCATGCAGGTTTCCAAGCCAAGGAATGGCATTGCCATGACGCACTACGGGAAGGACTGTTCCAGAAGTTTCAAAAGGCCCAGATAAGATGGCAGGACTCTGAGTGGAAGAAAATGCTTCCAGCCAGAATAAAATCACCAAGCCTCATGAGAGACACAATGCTGCATCCTCGGTTGTTGACAAACACAAAGCTGGAAGCCTCTGTAATTACCAAGCACTGAGATTTGGGGCAGACAGACCTCCCCGAGCATCACACTCTAGAAGGGGAGAGAAGAACCAGAACCACCTCAGGGTCACCCAAAGCACAAAACAAGAGCTAAGGACCAATGAAATGAGGCCTCTTAAAAGGGAAAATTAACGCTCAGCAGCAGCCCAGGGAGGACTCAGGGTCACTGACGATGAGGGCCAAGGGTCTAAATCACCTCGGTCCATAAACTCTGCATCAAATGGCAAAATCAAATCAGGAATACTGGGAGAAGACCATTTTTCTAAAAAAGGTTACATCGAGTTTATATTTCTGATAATTAAGTGGTGTATATCCATTGTAGATTTGGAATCTACAGCAAAAACCACATCAAAGAAAATAAAACTTACATGCAATTCTACCACATTTTCTAGTTTGTAACCACTACCTGTAACATAAAAATTTTCCCTGAAATTGGGACTAACATAAACAGTTTTGTTAGCTTCCTTTGCCATTTAACAATATATCACAAATATTTTATCCATGTCACTAATGACTGAGTGGATGAATTTAATAGCTGCGAAATTTCCATCATAAGAGCACCTTATCTGATTTTTTCAATCCCCTGTGACATTTAGCTTATGTCCAGTTTTTCACTACTATCCCTAACACTGCAGTAAACATTTTTCTACACACAACTTTTCTTTAGCACTAATCCTTGAATAGAAGACTACAGTATGAATATTTTCAAGGCTTCTGATAATGCTTCTAAACTGTCTCTCAGAAGATCTTGCCCTCATGGAGCAGTAGTCTATTCAATATGGTAGCCATTGGCCATATGTTCCTTTAGGAAGAGCAAGAATCTGGGCACAGTGGTAGACTGAGGCAGGAGGACCACTTGAGCCCAGGAGCTCAAGACCTCCCTTGGCAATTTAGAGTGATCCTGTCTCAAAACAAAAACAAACAAAAATCCTTGTCAAGCATGGTGGTATACTCCCATAATCCCAGTACTTGGGAGGCTGAGGCAGGAGTATTGCCATGAGTTTGAGGCCAGCCTGGGTTACATAGTGAGTTCAAGGACAGCATGGACTATATACCAAGACCCTCTCTCAAAAAGAAGAAAGAAAAGAAAATTGAAAAAAAAAATACAAGAACTTGCTCTTTCACTCGAGTGAGATGAGGAGTGAATGCGGAGTCATAGAATGCTGTTATCTAATTGATATTTTTATTTTTTAGTTATTTATTTATTTTGAGGTGTCGGGGATCCAACCCAGGCCCTTGAACATACTATGCAAAAGCTCTGCCCGGAGCTACATTCCCAGCTCGTGACTGACACTTTTTAAAAGTACTTTGTCTTCATAGGTGGAAGTTATTAAAAGTTGATAAAGAAGTAGAGAGCAGAATACAGTCAGCACAGACTAGGAAGAGAGGACAGGTATAGAAAGATGTTAGATAACAGAGACCAAAAAGGCAGGAAGAATAACTTCTGGTGTTCTAAAGCACAGTAGGGCGAAGATAGTTTATAGAAATTTATTATATATTTCAACATAGCTAGCAGAGAGGATTTTGACAGCACAAAGAAATGATAAACGTTTGATGTGATAGAAATGCTAATTGCGCTGATTTGATCATTACATGTGTACGAATTGAAACATCCCATTTTACCCCATAAACGTGTACAGTTATTATGTGTCAAAATGCTTTAAATTCAAAAATAGATTATTGTGGAACTACAAAAGAACAAATATTTGGTCTGCCAAATTGAAGGGTGTCCGAGGGATCTGGGCAGAGCTGAGAGACCAGTGGGGAGAAGGGTGCCATAACCCTGGGGAGAAATGTTGGAAGCCCAGGTGATAAGAGTGATGGGCTTCTAGATGGAGTTTGAAGGTGGACCCATCGGGGGCTGCAGGTGTAGGTGCAAATGATTCTAAATGGACCAAAGAGAAAGCCCGGGATACTGTATTGCTTGGTGAGTCTCAAGCAACTAAGGACAACACCTTGGAGCCAAGATCTGCAGTCAGAGTGGGAGTTAATCTGGTAAAGATTTGACAAATTCCTTGTCCGGTCACCTACAGCTTCCTGACAAGGAGAGGAGGGAAGAGCAGAGGAGGGGAGTCGAGGAGGCTGCTATCTCCAGGGAAAGGGAGAAACTTTGCTACAAAGCTGGAAGGAGCCCAAACCATCATATTTTGTTATGTACGTATCTGCAGCCCAAACAACGCTGCTGCGAAGCGTCTGCTTGTCATAGATGGGTTAGTGGGTAGATTGCTTCTGCTGGAAATGGAGATTTAGACAATGCCAGAGAGGATAATGGTGCCCAAACGCTGTCAGGCACTAATCAGGACTCAGCAACGACTCCGTCATGCAGATTGAAGTGCGAGCATTTGGAGTTATTACTCAAGGCTTGTCTCTGCAATTAGATGATTGCATAACCTTAATATGATCAATCTTGCCGGATGTGAATTGCGCAGCTGTGACCACAAAATAAGGTGGCATTTCTGTTTTCTTGTTGAACACAAACATTATACATGCGCAAGTCATAATTTTATAACAGTTGCTTTGGGCAAGAAAGAGCTTTGTCAGTCAGAAGATGAGTTGAGGGGCAAAAAAGTATATATATGCAATATGAGTGCTTAAAGAGACGGTCATAATGTCAGGCTTTGCCTTGGGAAATATTGCTTTGTGGGTTTTGTCCTCCCTCCCTCTCTCTCTCTCTCTCTCTCTCTCTCTCTCTCTCTCTCTCTCTCGCTCTCTCACTCGCTCACTCTCTCTCTTCGTACACATCAATTTTGAGGCCAGGAAGTTGGGAAACTTGGAGCCCATATTGAGCCCTCCCAGGACAACTGTTTTGCTCTCACACATGCACCACGTTGGGAGTCAGAGGGAATCAGCTTGATATTCATCAGCAATTGCACATCACACCCCATTCATCAAGCCTCATTGTTCAGTGGGAACGTGAGCTACGACTCGGGCTCTGTAATCCAAGATCCTAGCAGAAATCTTCACCCGCCCCCCAAGGCCCGGCTTGAGGGACTCCAAGGACACAGCCCTCAAATGCCCTCTACCGCTCAGGCCCAGGATGCTTCGAAGATGAGGCAGCGAAGGGACCAAGATGAAGGATGCTATGCTTTCTCCTCTGTCTCTGGCTCTATTTTCAGGTGAGACAGAACTCAGGGAAAGAGGAAAACCTGGAGGTTAGGAGTTGTTTTGTTGTACTGTCGGAGCTTACTCTCATGAAAGAGGGGAGCGACAAAGAGAAGATGGGGTGAGAGGAAGGAAGTGAAGAGATAGATGAACAACTAGCACAGTGTGGTGGGATGTTCAGAGGTAAGACCTAATGACCAAATGAGTGAATGCCTAATGTTATGAGAGGCAGAGAGAGACAGAGACAGAGACAGAGACAGAGAGAGCCAATAGCATCTTGCCCAGGCTACAATTTCATGGCTGAAAATAATGACAAAGCCACGTGTCACAGGTCGAATTCCTTAGGAGGCACACCAAGATGTTGACTCAGACACAGGAGGGTTACTGGCGATGCTCTTGGGGCCCACGCCATGGGAGGGGGCAGGCAGTAGGAGTGGGCAGAGGGAAACAGTCTGCAGTACAGCCCAGCTGACCACGTCCCCTGCAGTGGATAGAATCGATCCTTTGGTCCAGAATCAAGGATCTGGGCAGTGTGTGGAGCATTGTTAACACCGAGTAAGGAACTCAGACTGGAGCTGGGGCAGGGCCCAGGGCTAGTATACTTGCTTAGTGTGCACAGAGCCCTGGGTTCTATCCCTAGCACTGAAGGGAAAAAGAAAAAGAATTCGAGGGCAAGGAGAACTAAAACCAAGACTGTTCTGAGTGAGAGAGAACCAGTTGTGGCCCAGCAGGCAGGTGTTCATGGTGGGTAAGCCTGTGAACTACTGGCTCCCATGTAAGAGGCAGGCTTGGCTTGGTTCCCTTCACCCCACCCGGCCCCAAGCAGTTGTCCATTTTAGGCCTTTTCCTAGTAGCCAAGCTGGAATTGGAGGAGGACATTGCATTAAACCAAATCAGCAGGCACAGACAGCAGAAAGGTGAACACCAAGTGTCCTTTCTCATCGCTGGAAACTAAAAAAAAAAAAACAACGACAACAACAACAACAAAAAAAACAAGTTGAATGAACATAAAATAGAGATTACTAGGCATTGAGGAGCATGCCATGAGCAATGGAGGACAAAGATAGAACACTAGTGTTTGGAGATGATCGATTCGCTCTGCATGCATGTATGAAAATATCACCCTTGAATCCCATTAATATGTACAATTAATATGTGCTAATAAAAATTTTAGTGAAAAGAAGAGTCTAAGGAGGCAAGACCTGAGCAAGCAGGGCCTCATGTAAACTGCATTGTGACTGACAGTTGACACTACTGCAGTACAATGCGTGCTCAGGGATCTGAGGCCAACACCATAAGGCTGCCATCTCTATCAGTCGTCAAGACAGGCTTAGAAAGCAGAGCCTGTAAAAGGGCCACCGAGGCAGAAGCAGAGCTGGCTACTCCATCACCTCCAACTTCATCTCCAACCCGTGCCTCTCCCGAGCTCCCGATTCCTGAGTTCATTTCCCTGATGCACTCTCCTGCTTGGATATCCACAGGACTCTCAAAGTCACTCACATTCCTTAACTGCCCTCACTGTCGTCCGTCCTCAAACCAAGGCATCCCCTTCTATTCAGTATTTTAGTAAACAGCCCGGTACCCACCCAGTGTGCAGGGCAGAACGTGTCCTCCTCGACGCCTGGGGCCCACTTACCCACCCACAGCCAACAAGCCCTGCTGATCCCACCTCCTTCAGCAGTCTAGAATCCATCCACCTTTCGCCATGCCCACTCTGACTCCCTTATCTTCAGGAAGCAAGTCTCCTAGTGAAATCTTCCTGCCTCCAAACTTACTTATTCCTTCCAATAAGTTCTCTTTTACAGCTCTGCGTAGCTTTCTACTAAAACCCTTCTGCATCTGCCCCCATTTTCTACAGGGTAAAGTTCAAGTGCTTTCTTGCTGCTCTCAAACCTCGTCTCCAGATATTTTCTCATCTCTCCCTCTCTCTCTGTCCCCCTTCATGCACACACACACACACACACACACACACCCCTACACATGCCTTTACACTCTATCTGTGCTATTAGTGCAGTTACTACTAGTCACACACTGGTATTGAACACTTCAAAATGCGCCTGCTCTGATTTGAGAGTGCAGTAAGTACAAGATACACAGTGAATTTTGAACACTTGGTCTGAAAAGACAGAATGTAAAATATCTCATTGTCAATTTTTTATTGATTACATGTTTATATGATAATATTTTGGCTAGATTAGTATTTAGTTAATTAATTAATTTCACTCATATTTCTACTTTTTAAATGTGGCCACTAGAAAGATTACAACTACACGTGTGGCCCACATTTGTCTCTACTGGATGATACGGGTGGAAAGAGAGCTCTCCCAGCCCCATCGCACCAACACCTGGGCACTTGCTCGGCTCAGCAGGGAGCATCATACCCTGTTTAAAGGAAACTGTATTTCAGGAAATTGGCCTCTGGCTTCAGTTTATAGGTAGCCAGCTACGGGTCCTCCGATTTTCAAGTTCTGGCAAGCCCTGAGCAGACCAAAAGCAGGAAAATCCAGGAGGGGCTGCAGAGTTCTGCATGGAAACATCACAGACTGTCCCTCTGTGAGCCCCAGTGGGAGAAGCTAGCCTGTCTGCCACTGTTGGTCATTATTTGTACAGTTAGAGAAGAGTTAGTAATACGGATCTCGCAGGGAGGGGTGGGGATCAAGGCAGGCAGGGGTTGCCAGAATAGAGGGAGTAGCTGATATTGCACACCATAGAGTTTATGGAAAATGACTTTTTCTCTTGAAAAGGGGAAAAAAAAAAAAGGAGGAGGAATGGACCTTAAGAAAGAAGCTGAAAGCTGGGTGAGGTGGTGTACACCTGTCATCCCAGGGCTCAGGAAGCCAGGAGTTTGAGGCCAGCCTGGGCTACATTGTGAATTCAAGGTCAGCCTGGACTACAAAGCACGATTCTAACAAGGCTCAGAAACCCCTTCAGAGGGTTTTTTCCCTGCTGTCAGTATTCTTTCTGGAACTCTGAGCAGCTATACTTTATTCCCTTATGTTGTAATTTCCTCCAGGAACGATCCAGCTTCAGTGAAGTCTGCCACAGGTTGAGAGCCCTGTCTCATGGGGAATAAGGCAATGGATATGGGAGATGTAGAGGCAGGAAAGGGAAATCGGGGCTCCCATCATGACATTTCTGAGCAGCATCCTCACGTGGATGGAGACAAACCTCCCAGACTCGGGGTGAGCGGGTCCATGCTACACGTGGGAGCAGCCAGGAGGAGCAGTGGGCAGGGAGCTGCAAGCCACCGGGAGGCTCAAAGTCGCTGCCAGACAAACCCCTACTTTGCCAGGCTACCCTGGAAGATGATGACCTGGCAGGGACCAGCTCTCAGCCCACCCCACCGCCTCGTCCACCCACTCTGTCCTTCCCTCCCTCTTCCCTTGTCCTCAGGACTGAGGCATTACCTCCTCCCAGCTGCCCAGTCTGGGTGAGGTGTCCTTCCTCAGTGTACCCTTAGTACTAATTCTTTATTCCACTGTGGCTGACGATCTGCTTGACTCACTTCCTCAGCTGTGGGCACCTTGGGGGCAAGAAGCAGATGTGATTTCCCTTTGCCACCATGGTGCCCCGCTTTACTCTAACACATAGTAGGTGCACAATGAATGTGTGCTGGATGAACAAAAGGCACCAGACTGATCTTGGATATAAGAGACACCCTACACCCATCCACTCTTTAAGCTCCATTTGAGGATCTGGGCCCCAGCTCACTTCTGGCTCCAAGAAACTTCTGGTTTCCAGCTTGACCATGTTCCATTTCAAGAAATAAACCCTGATCTCTGCAAAGCTGCAGGACCGGAGATGACTGGCATATGTTTGCAGATCATCCAATGAGCGAGTTTTTCCCAGTTCTCCCATCATTTCAACAAACCGGGATTCTGATTGATAGAAGAGCCATTTTTACAAAGACTAGGAAAAATGGCTTTTAATATCAGTTTTTAAGAAAGAAAGTATGGCCCCTATAAACTGTTAAACTTCACTTTATTGACCATAAATCTGTATTTTGCTCAATGCAAAAGTTTTTCATCTTGTACAGAAAAATGCTGAAACAGCGACAACTGCCGAAAACAAGAAGTTTTCTCTTACGGACAATTTATATGAAAAAGTTATTGAATTTCTGGTTAGGGAGGCCAGGCCAGGCATCTCACAGCTCCCCCCAAGGTCCAGGCCAGTGGTGCCAGATGCGACCCGTTGCCGATCAGTGTCAGGAGAAAATTAACCAATTGTAAGTCTATTAAGTTGTGGGCACCAGGCATTTCAGAGCCCACGGCGAAGCCGTGTTTCTCCCTGGGGGCCTTAAAACGAGGCTTTCTTTGCTGAAAGCACAGCTAGCTAGCGTTGCTGCCAAAGAAAGCCTGAAAGGGCGATGTTGGAGAGCATCCACGAGCTACTAGACGCTTTCACAGTTATTGGCTCATTTACTGCTTGCAACGGCCCCACCAAATCAGCTTTCTCAGCCACGTTTTGCAAACGAACAAATGTGCAACTGGAGAGGTCAAGAATGTCCGTGAAGCTTCATGGCTTGGAAGTTCCTAATTAATTTTCTTGAGCCTCAGTTTCCCCGCCCATAAAAATAACACTGAAAGTACTTAGCCTAGGACCAGCACCATGCTCAGGAAATGTATGGTTCCTTCTGAAGTCAGAGAAGTGTGGGACAGAGTGCAGGAGCCAAGTCAGGTGATTCAAAGAAGACTCCTCTTCCCCTGCAGAAACCCGTCCTCTTCTCAGCACCAGCCAGCTGCCTTAAGAGAATGGGCTAGTTGGGCCGCTGTGTTCACACTGGCCAAAGGACAGTCAACAGACCCTAAAGAGTGCACATTCCCTTCAAAATGCTCCTCCCACTCTGCAGGCGCCAGAAATTTCACCTCTAGAGCTGCACCTTCTTGAGGTAAGGCATTCTCCCATGTCAGAGCACAAATACTCTTCAGTGACTCAACCTATTTTTTAAAATCATAATATCAGAGTTGGAAGAGTCCCCGGAAATACCAGGTCCAAGAAGAGCACGAGGGCTGCGTCTAGTCAGCCAAGTCCTACTGTGCTGGCTGCATGGAGGAGGACCGTGCGGCACGGCGTCGGCTCGATGGGAAAGAGTGTCACATCCTATCGGTAAGACCTGCTTTAGCCAGGAAGGCAACTTGGCAGAGAGGCTTATGGAAACCTCAATGGCCTCCCAGCCTCCAGTCTGCCCCTTCTCTCTTCTCCCTCAGTAAAGCTCCTAGAGCGATTTCCTAACTAGAAATGTGATCCCACTAATCCCACAGTTCGATAGCTTCAAGTACCATACCTAGCCACATCTCCTGTCACTACTCTCACTTGTTACATCCCAGCAGTACTAAACTACCATTTTCTCCCAACACTCTACGCTTTCTCACATCACCATACTTTTTCATTCCACTCCACACAGAACGATTTCTCTCGACTTGTTCAAACGACAAACTCCTATTCACCCTCAAAACCTAACTCGAGAGTCAACTTTTGGAAGCCTTTCTGTATTCCCCCATAAACTTCCCCTTCTCCGATGCCCTGGGGCACATTATATCCTTCCATTAAGCGCCTATTGCGTCGTTGGACTGTGAGTCTCTTAAGGGCAGGAATATAACATCTGATTTTCTTTGGTGCTGTAAACATGTCAGAGTCCAGCACAAAAAATAGACAAGAAATACTCACGTGTGCAAATGAATGAGTAGAGAAATAAAGGAGGGACAGACTTGCAGGGTGACGAGGACCCAGCCGCTGTGGACATGAGGGAAAAGGGTTTTAGACACACAAGAACGTCTGCACAGTTTTCATGTCAGGAAGCACTTTGTGTGTCTGGAGGTGAAAGAAAACCAAAGAGACTGGAGTGGAGTAAATTTTAGGCGGGAAGAGGAGCGTGGGGTAAGGCTGAAGAGAGAGGCAGAAGCCACACGAGGCAAGGTCTTATCAAAGTAAGGTTTGTATTTTATGTGAGGGCAACAGCGAGAGACAAGATCTGATTTACTTTTGAAAGTAAAGATGGCTTTTTTTTTTTTTTTGAGTACTGGGATTGAACCCAGAGTTTTCATCCTGGGCCACATCTCCAGCACTTTTGATTTTTTATTTTGAGGCAGGGTCTCACTGAGTCACTGAGTTGCCCAGGCTGGGCTCCAACTTGCAATCCTCCTGCCTCAGCCTCCCAGAGTGCTGAGGTTACAGGCATGAAACAACACAACTGGCTCTCAATTGTTCTTGCTTTCTCTTCTCTGCTATTTTTTCCCTGAAATTTCTAGCAAACTTGGCCTCTCCAAGATCAACCCAGCTTGCTGGGCTCTGCCTGGGTTCTGCTCCGCGCCCACAGAACCCCCACCAGGAAGAGGCTTGGGACAGTCAGAAGGCTCACCTCACATACTTCCCTTTTTACGGGCTACTATCCTGCACAATCTGACTTCCAAAGTCTTAAATCTTTGGATTTATTTGGACGTTTAATTATTCAAGGCAAGAGGGTCCATTCAGTCCTATAATGAGAAGAAGCAAAAAAAAAAAAAAAACCTCCAGGAGGATATTTTAAAGCTACAAGAAATAATACGAGACATGAAAATTTCAAAATAAGAAAGGATGAACACATAGAGATGAAATGCAAGGAACACAAAATAAATGATTACTAAACATTCATAGAGTTAAAAGAAACCAGTCATTGACCCAAATCCATTCAAATTTCTTAGTGAGAGAAACTGCCCTGCCCAGAACAGAGTGAGAGGGAAGCGCAGCCTCACGGTAGATGTCCCGTGTTTCCAAACACATCACAGCAAGTGTAATCAAGAGCTGATCGGGCAAGACTATAAGGAAAAGAGGAGTCAGTAAGCTCCAAGGACCAAACATAAAATAGAAACACAGGTGCTCATTTATAGGGGGAAAATAAGAAGGCAGAGAATCAGTACTTAGGATAAAGGAACATCAAAAATCAAGAGATCTGACCAGAAGGCACAGTCCGCTTTGAAATGAAGCTGGGGAAAGAGAGAAGAGAAACCATGAAAATGTAAGTGTTTAGACATTCGGTCAAGGGTACAAAATGTGGCATATTTTTACAGTCGCTTCTCTCTCGCACACAGTGACAGACATCTCTAATCGGTTCTGGCTCTCACATCACCAAGCCCCACAGCTGCCCTAGACCTTCTCTACACCGCCTGACAGGCAGCCTCCACCAGTGATCAAGGTCGGCTTCTAAATGGAAGCCAGTTTTGCTTTTTAAGCTTTAAATACATAAGTTTTAAATACTTATTTGCCATATTTGTGGCAGTCTTGGTGGTTTGGTGATGGAAAAAGAAATGTAAATACTGTGCAAATCTCTAGGTAAACATAAATACATATATATTTATATATCTATGTATATACATTATATATACACATATATAAATATATATGTCAATACTAAATAAATATACAAAATATTTACATATATTTGCATAAATATTTACTTACATATAATAATTTATACTTAAAAATCCATTAAGATCAAATGAGACAAGAAGTGGGAGAATGACCTGAAAATGGCATTCTGTTCTTTAAAAGGGTTCTGTACTACAGAAGACAATACAAGAACTCTGTCATCTTTCTTGTTTCCTGCCAGAATTCCAGCAATCTGTGTCTCTCTCCCTGGATTCCTGGTGGAATTTGGCATCTTACCCGCTTCTAATCCCACATGCAGCTGAACAGAGAATGACCGATAATCTTGGGTTTCCTGCGATGAAGAATGGTGGGATGTGGAACTTTTAGTCCAAATACTGAGGAAGTCCCAGGCAAGCCAAGATACGTTGACCGCCCTCACTGTAAGAATGGAATAAGTCCAGCGGTCCTCACATCTTTGGGATACAGGCCAGAGAAAAATTGGGATCCCACAGGACACTGGTTTTTAACACTATCCAAACCTCCACGCAACTCATGGGGACCAGGCCTCTAGCGTCTCCTCTTTCCTACAGGAACCCTGAAGTGATTTCATACCACACTCCTCTCCACTGCTGCTTCCGTCCTTCCTCCCCACCCATCTATGATCTCCTGCTCCTCCCAGGTCAACAGCGTTTCCATCATCCAATGAATACAGCTCTTCTCAGCCCCCAAATCTCAGCCTGGCTCTTCCCGTCTCTACCAGCTTCCTCTCTCATCTATTTACCTCATCTTCCTCAGCAATTTTGCACCAAAAAGGAGAAAGAAATGAATAAACATTTCAAAGCTGGACATCTATTTTGTAACAGCTGCTATGTTGGTTGCTTAGATGCAGGGCACAAAAACAAACCATGACCTAAGCCTCAAGAAGTCCAGAGCTGGAAGCATAGGGTTGAAGAGAAAGGCAGACGGCACATAAATGAGTATAATAGCATAATAGTTGATATTTATTGATAGTACACTCTGTATAGCAGGCATCGTGCTAAGTGCTTTAAATGCATTGTTTCTTTTGATCCTTGTACTATCCCTAGGAGATGGGCATTACCTGGTTATTTATGCTGTTAGAAAGTTAAGCCTTACGTAGCTAAGTAATTTGCTCATCCTCGATAACCCCAACAAGTGACATGGCTGGACTTAAACACCACAAACGTCATTTGTTAATCACTGTGCTCTGCAGTGCAATCCAAGTAGAATGTGGTGGGAGCTCAAAGGAAGGATGACGTTCTCGCTGTGCGGTAGGTAAGTATTCGGAAGTCTTCACAGAGGAGGTGACCTTTGAGTTGTATTTTTGAGGGTGGTGAGTTCACTGGGTGGACAAAAGGGGGAGACAGAGGACACTGCTCGTGGAAGAACTCCCAACATTCAGAGTGCGAGTGATTGGCATAACAGTTTCAGCCATGGATGCACAAGGAGGACACGTACGAGAGGGCTGGGGAGAGAGGCCAAGTCGGGTCACAGTGCTATGTGGTTAAGGTGCTTCCATCTAACCCCGGAAGCAGTGGGAGTCTTTGAAGATTTTGAGGCAGCAGAGTCCCATGATTAGATTTCTATTTATCAGCGATCACTGTGGCAGTGATGGATGAGGTGTAGGGTGATCTGAAAGCTGAAACAATTATTTACAGAAAGAATGATGGAGAAATGAACTAAGGCAGGCTCAGTGGAATAAATGAAAGTTAACAGATTCAAAAGAGATTCTGTAAGCCAATGGACCAGAACTTGTGTCGGACTGGACTTGGAGACTGACAGGGATGATAGAAGAGCAGACTGTAGAGAGTAAGAGAATCCCTAGTTTAAGAGAATAAGTAGGTGCTGGTACTATTTGCTATGAGATGAACAGAGGAGGAGAAGCAAATTTAAAGAGAAAAGTAACACTGGTGAGAGGTATCTGTGATACATCCATGTGGAGCTGTTCAATAGATAGTAGGGTAAGAGCTCAAGAAAGAGGGTGGAACAGAAAGCATCACCTTAGTTAAGATCCCTGAGGACATTTGAGTGGTACACTCCCATGTTGCACGTAAAAGTGTCACTCCATAAGATAACAAGCAACACTCCAAGAAACAGGTACCAGTGGCACATTTCTCTCATTTTTCTTGGTACACAGTGGAGAATGGAGTGCACCCATTAAAGCTGTAAAGTCTTACTAGGAAATTTAAAGGAATACAGAATTCTAGAGGCTATATCTGTATGCCTTCACTTCCTCGCATCCTCACATTCATTTCTAGTAATATTTTATTTTAAAACAAACAAACGAGAACATAGGTCAAGCGGCATACACACAGATTCATAATTTTCACATGCAGTGGAATATCCTGGACATTTTGCAGGACCCAACTCATTCAGTCCTTGAAATGGCCAGGCAGTCTTATTTTCTCTATTTTGTAGACGAGAATGCCAAGGCTCAACAAGGTCACTTGGCTTCCATAAAGTCACAGAGCAAAGAAGTTTTTCAGAGGTATTTTGAACCAGATCTACTTAACCCAAAGACTTCATCGTGCCTTCATGGCTCCCAAACGTGCTGCGGATCTGCGATGACATTTTCATTCTTCCACAAGGAATGAGCCAAATGTTTTATACCCTTGTGTGATTGCTAACTCCCTGTTCTTGGGGTGGACTCTTCTTTGAAGTCACACCCTTCCTATATACAGGGGTAGTAACTGATTCTGCAACGAGATGATGGTTTGATTTCTTCTTACTTTTTGTCTTTACCTGACAAAATTAAAAGTTGGCATCCTTGTGTTGGCCCTCAAACTATCCTTTTAACATTTCCTGGTCCACGAGATAAAAAATATTGAAAATAACTGTAGGGCCCTTTCTGAAACCTTGACATTCTAAAAGGCAGGAGCAGAGAAAAGTCAACCCATGACCGTGACTCTGCACAGAGACATGCGGAGATCTTTGTTTTCCCCGAAAGGGCCACTTCACACCTGTCCCTCCAGGGGCGGCTCCGCGAATGAATAAGCAAAAGCCTGTCACACACCAGCAGGTTGTTCTGTACACCTAACTGAGCGAGGCAGGTTTAGCTTCCCGAAATCATTTTGTAAACCCCATTCCCGATTGTTAACACAGGATGGAGGGAAATAAGAGATGAATGGTAACAACGGAATCTGACGATAGACTTTTTATATCCCCACTTCCCCAGACAAGTGCTCTGCCCAGAGCCCAGGGGAGGAGAGGTTTTCTCTAAAAATCTTTGAGGTCAACAATCAGGACTATTTTGGGCTTCCAGGACTGAGAGCTGCTTTTCTCCTTCCCCAGCCCGTCAGGCAGGAGCCCGCCGTGCTCTGATTTCTTCCCCTCTGTCTGGCTGTGGCTTTCTGTGTTCAGAGGAGGTTATTCTTCTCTCCCTGCCTCCCTAGAGAAAAGCAGAATATATACGTATAATATATATACACACACATATAATATATAGACATATGTGTACATATATCATATATACATATATAATATATACATACATATGTGTATACATATATAATATATATACACATATGAGGGCGAGAGAGACCCACTATGTGCCGGGCACTGTGCTAGGCAATTTCAGGCATGCCATTTCATCTTTTTAAATTTATTTTTATTGCATTTCTGATTTCAAAAGCATGATGTGCTCATTGTAAAAAAAAAAAAAAAATCCCACTCACGACTTTAGACAAGTTGCATCAACTCTGAATTTCAGTTTCTTTGATTATAAAACAGGAACGGGAACTAGATGAAACCGCAGGTGACGTCTCCACGTACCTCAAGAGACAATCGCTACTAACACTTTGATGTACGCACCCCAGGCAGTTTTCTGTATGTTTATTAATGTTCATTATTATTAATTTTAGTTAAAAATGGAATCACATTGCACAATTTCTTTGTGGCTTTTCAGGTGAATCCTTGCGTGTGAAGGTATGAATTACCAAAGAATTATGTTTTCCAAGCCAATTGGTAGTTGGGGAAACTGAGGAAAATGGAGGTTATAAAACCACCATAAAGTCCAGAGAGTTTGGGTAACAGCGGCAAAACTTGAATCTCATTCATTGTGCTTCACCTCAAGTTCCTAGATAAGAAATCACAGAGGAAGGATGTTTCATCCTCAAACAAGGTGAGATGCTGAAGGCGAAATTCATACAGTCTGGAGGTAGAGTCGTGTGTAGCAGCAAGTTCTAGAATAATGTCAGAGCTGGAGTCAGGAAAACAAGATGTCCTTACTAACCCACTAGTCTATCACATCAGACAGCTGAGTAACTGCTTTGGTCCTGAGGCTCAGGCATAGAGATGTCTAAAGAGTGGGACGGCCAAATGTTAAAAGACGGTGCCCACGATTCCATGGCCCCAAGCGGAAGGAGCCATCTCCTTATGTGTTATGGACTGTTGACCTCAGGGGGGAAATTATTCAGGTGGGACTAGTCTAATCACATGATTCCTTTAAAACAGAATTTTCTACAGCTTGACAGAAGTCAGCTTTAAACTCCATTACTGGCTTGAAAGTGGAGGGGACCCCAGAAAAAGAAATGTGGGGGGTCTTAGGAACAGAGAGCAGCCCCCATCTGGCAACTAGTAAACAAGCAGGAATTTAGACTTACAGCTATTAAGAACTGAACTCAACAACGTGAATGAATGTGAAAACAGATTCTTTCTCAGAGTTTCTAGATTCTCATCTGGCCCACCAGATTTCAGCCCTGAAAACACCTGGATTTCAGCCCTGTGATACTCTGAGCACAGAACCCAGCCCAGCTTGCCTAGATTTCTAATCTGGAGAATGGTGAACGATGTTGAGAATGTTGCTTTAAGCCATTAAATCTGTGGCCATTTGTTACACAGCAAGAGACAAGTAATACAGAGGACTCCCTGCTTCGCCTATGCACCATCCTTCTCTGCTGCTTTAGTATATGAGGCACTCTCAGAAATGTGTGCGAAGCTTGCACAAAAGTTAAATAGTACATGAAAATGTAGTAAGTGGAATATTCCATTCCCAGAGAGCTAAACAACTAGTCAAATTCAAATCACCCCTTGCCACTAAACATGATCCTCAGAAATTCATCCTAAGTTCTTCGATTTTATTTCTTTCCCACTCCAAAACCATCCACCTCCCTAAGTCAAATGCACATCGAATGCAGCTGAGATTTTACTTTTTCAGATACTTTCTAAATTCCAGCTTTGCCCCCAGTGTTGACTTTCTGAGACCTATATGGCCTTCTCGCTAGTCTCAAAATACTCATTTTTCCGTTTATTCCAGATAACAGGGTGGAAATATGAACATAATGGTATAAACACTGTTATATGAACAAAAATGGTACAACAGCTGAAACTGGACTCTCGGGGGAAGACAGAGCCAACAGGTGACAGTTTAAAGGCCTTCTTGATTGGCTGACATGCAGTGTTCACAGGTGCGATGCATTCAGAGGGCTTTGGGGGTGTGCAGGTCGGACAATGAGAGCCAAGGACTTCTGCTGGCGTGTCTGACCCTGTTCTGGGGTTCACTTGGATCTCTTCCTTTTTCCCCCTGGTCCTGTTTTCTTGGCTGACTCCTCTCCATGTCCATGCTGGCTATCTGTGTCAGGACAGACACATTTGTGTCACCTCTGCTTTCGCAAGATTTTCAGCAACTACATCATCCATAGCATCAGGCACTGCTGCCTCCATTTTCCAAAGCAAATTGAGATCTACCATGTTAGAATTGAAGAAATTTTTCTTTCCTGGGGTTACATTACTTTCCTAGAGCTGCTGTAAAAAGTACCATAGGTCACGTGGCTTACACAATAGAAACTTATTTCACCACAGTTCTGGCAGCTGGAAATCAAAGAGCAAAGTGTTGGCAGGTTAACTTCCTTCCAAGGCATCTTCACTTGGTTTGTGGATAACCATTTTCTCCACACTCTTCTTACACATTGCCTTCCCTCTGTACATGTCTTTGAGTCCAAATGTCCTCTTCTTATAAGAACAGAAGTCGTGTGGGACTAGGACCCACCCTCCTGGCCTCATTTTCACGTATCACTACTGTAACAACTCTCTACAAATACAGCCACATTCTGAGGTACTAGAGGATAGAATGCCAACATATGAACTTGGGGGACACAATTCAGCCCAAAACAAAGCACTTCTGTCTGTTTGCAGGAATGGTTTGTCATTCTGGTCACTGCTGTGGCCTTCTTCAACCTTGTGTCTTGCTTTCTGTTGTCACCCTCTCTGCCCTTCTCTTCCAACTGAGGCAATAAAGAAATGCTCTAGAGATTTTAGCGTACGGTAGAAAATACCAAGTTCCAGGTTCTGTATTCACTGGCATCATGGTCCTTCCTGGATGTTCCTAGCACACACCACCACCCCCCTCAAAGCTTCCCAGACAACCCCTGAGGACTCACGTCAGGGCCTCCGTGTGACTGCATGCTAGGCAAAAATAAACACTCAGGGAAGGCAGCTTCTGCAGAACAAAAACAGAGATGCCACGAAGGGGGAGAGAGATTCACGATTCCTAACTAGATCAAATACCCAATTGCTGGTTATACCCTTGCTGGTAGCAGGGTGTCCTGGGCCAAAGGTATGATGACCAAAATTAAATGAGGAACTGGCAGTAGGTTCCAAATCTCATGCCCTGGGATGGAAGGAACAGAAGGAGAAAGGAAGCCTCTTTGCTTGACCCAGCAACTTTCCACAGCTCACTTCATATGATCCTTATAAAGACAGACCCAGAGAAACCAAGGAATGTTCTCCACATTGCAGGTTTGGATGCCGAAGGAGCATGTATTAGTCACTTTCCCATCACTGAGCCAAAGTACCCAACACCCACAGCTTGGGGAAGAGGTTTATTCTGGCTCACAGTTTCAGTCCATTGTTGACTGAGTCCCACCAGAAACATCATGGTGGAAGAGCCTGACGGATGAAATTTTCTCACCTCATAGCAGCCAGGAAGCAGAGAGGAAAGGGAGGAGCGAGAGACAAGAACATACCCTTTCAGGCTGTACCCTCATGACCCACCTCCAACCAGGCCCCACTTTCTAACAGCACACGAACTCATCAATGGACTAATCCACTAATGAGTACACCATGATCCAACCACCTTCTGAAAACTCCATCTCCAGACATGAGAACTTTGGAGGACATTCTGTATCTAAACCGTAAAGAGCAGGATTACAGTCTGTGTCTATCTGCCTTCCCATTTACTTCACCCTCCCAGAAGAATCTGTACCTCTTGTCCCCAAGATGCAGGAAAATGGTGGAGCTCGCAGAAGTCTGGCGTGTGAAAGTCAGTGACCTCCGAATAAGCACCAGCTTTGAAAACTGTAGACAAGTTTGTTAAATTGATTTGGGAAAACTTACTGAGATGGTTCTGCTTTCTGGCATCTTCTCTATCTTACCCTAGCCCAGTCCCCAGTCTCCCCAGAGACAAGGGAGTCGAAAGCCAGTCCTAACCTTGACTGGAGAAAAGGGATCCGCCACAATAGCAAACAGAGATATGGCTAGAGGCCTCCTAGGTGGTCCCCACATCTTGCTCACTCTGATGTTTCTTCCACACAGCTCCCAACAAGTCTTTCAAATATGCAGCTCCTAGCATCCTATTCTTCTGTCTGAAGTTTCAGTGGCATTGCATTGCCACTCAGAATGAAATCCAAACTCACCACTATGACCACCTCAGCCCCGTCCCATTGTCCCAAGGCCCAGCCCCTGCCTCTGCAATCTACACGCTCCTCTTTTTAAAACACACATTCCTGTTACCTCTAAATGCAGGCCAGGGCCTCCCCACACTGATCTTCAAAGAGAGAAGCTACTCAACAATGTCTGCTGAATAAGTGAATGAGTGAACAACCAAACTGAAATGCAAGAGAGCAACATAGATCTTCCCAGCTTCACAGTCATCCTCCCTGGGACTGAGAGTCCTTCTGTCTGTGTCTCTGGACTTCCCCAGATCCTCTGAGTCCTCTCTACCCTGGCAGCACATGAAGAAGAAGAGAATGGAGCATCGTGAGGACATTATTGCCACCAGAATCTACCAGCCAGAATCGATCACAGCCCCACCTAACTGCGGTACTCCAGAGGCGAAAGACATGGGACTGGATGGACACACAGCAGACTCTGGCAGGAACTCAGTTTTATTCTCACACCAAACTTCCCAAAAGCCTGAAAGATCCCCTCAATGCTCCACGAAGATGTACTTTTCTCTCCCGCACCCTTCCTATATCCCTCCAGCCCATCTTCTCAATATCCTGAACTTTTCCAACCAAAGCTGCTCTTGTCTGTGCCCACTTCTCATAGACGGTGCCTTCTCACTGTGTCTTCACATGGTAGAAGGAGACAGGCAGCTCTCTGGGCCCTCTTCTATTAGGGCACGACTCATGAGAATTCCACGCTCATAACCTAGTCACTTCCCACACACCCCACCTCCTAACGCCTTCATTTTGAGGGTGAAGATTTCAACCTATGAATTTGGGAGAACAAACATTCAGATCACAGCAGCAGTGAAAAGGAAGACTTGGCCACACATAGGAGTTCTCTCCAGCTTCCCTCACCCCAAGATCGGGACGTGGAGAAACCATATCACCAGACTGACCTCAGCAGCCGACATAGGGGATTTGCACAAGAATATTCATTTTCCACCAAGAGGCCAGGGAGGTCAAATGACACTTCGTCCACGTGTCCTGACAAGCCAGCCAGGAGGGAAGTGGAGGGACTGAAATTTCACTTTCTCAGAAACAGCAGATTCAGCAACTGTGGCTGCTACAAGAGACACAGATCTGTACTGGCTTCATTTCTCGCCACCTTTATCACCATACACGAAGGAAGGGCCATTATGCCCTGTCCGGCAGCCAAGGACTCACCTCGTCTGGCACTGGTGAAATGATACCCTGGTCTCCAGCGTCACCAGACAGCTTCTTCCCTTAACACTCTAGGGCTGGGATCCTAACCTGCCCTGGGAAAGCTGGTCCCAGCCAGGACACAGATTGAGCGTCCTTGGAGAATGAAGTCCCTGTCAGACCTCAGGCAGGTGTGGGCTCCAGAAAGAAAGCTATGACAGGGGCCCATGTGTCCTAGACATAGAGGCCCCACCTCCATCTTCACCTGAGCTCTGAGAAGGGGCAGGAGCCTTTCCAGGAGCTCCTGGGAAAGGAGATGAAGTGGCTGCCTTGGGGAAGAAAATCCAGTCTCTAGACCTGAAATTCTTAAAGTTTGAGACTCCCCAGGGCCTCCTGGGGCCCTCCAAGGGTTGGTTGGGATCCTGAGACTGACCAAGACAGGAAAGAGAAATCAGGGAGGAGGCAGGAAGGAAGTGCAGCCATCTCTCCACAGCTGATCTCCTGCCCTCTGGACTCCAAGTCAGCTTGGGGCTGGGCTTCTGGTTCCTACTGTCAGGGCTCCTTGGACAGTCCATTGTTTCCAGCTCACTTGCCCCAGCCTCCTTCACTCCCATAATTCACTCTCTGTCTCACCCCAGGGTCCTTCTACACCTGAGAAAGGGCCTTCAGCTCACCTGGGCTGAGACATTTCCTTCCAAGAGCACCAGGCAAGGATCCATAAGACCTGTGCCAGTTCATTTTAATTTCAAACTCAACCGGATTAAGGACTCCTGGAGAGGTGAGTGGATCATGGGGGTGCTATATTCTTCACTATGGTGCTTGTACCTAACTCACTGATGTTTATAGCTGACTGGGCTGGTCAGAGGTAGGGCTCAGTTGGAGGAGGTGGCTCAGTGGGAGGTGGGTGTGCTTTTAGAGGGTCTGTCTCCTGCTGGTGCTCTTCCGTACTGTTTTCCAGCCACCATGGAGTGAGCAGTGTTAGTCTACCATGCCCTTCCGCCATGATGTTTCTGCCTTGGAGCTTGCCAGCCACGTACTGCAACCCCTGAAATCGCAAGCCACATTAAACCTTTCCCTTCTAAGTAGTGGATGTCAGGTGTTTTGTCTCAGCAACTGAAAACGTGACTAATACAGGATTTGTCCATTCAAACCCGTCTAAGAAATGTTCTGAGGTTTTTTCTTCCTTCGTGAAAACCTTCTCTGGTTCCCTAAGTTGTTCACAGCCTTATGCTAACATCCAAAGATTAAAAACTAACAAGTACCAGCTCTCTGGCCTCCAGCTCTTAAACTCAAAAAATAGAAAGGTGCGAAAATAGGGACAACAAGGAGGTAATGTTCAACACTTTCCAGTATTTACTATATTCAAGAGTCAGACCCTGTAAAATATGCATAAGGATCAAAGAGATGAAAATGACCAGTCCCTAGAAGAGAAGAAGAAACACCAACACTATCTCCGTCTCTGCTGCATGTTTATCCCAAGACCCATTGAGAGCAAAGACCCTGCTTCGCAGGGGTTCATTTGGCAGAAGTATGGAGCACACGTGTTCCGACAGTTGGGAGTTTGAAGCAAGTGTTGCTGGTCCCTCATTGATGTCTGCAAAGCTCAAAGCTCCTTACTACTCTCCCAAGCATCTTCCCTGACCTCAGGGGCTTCCAAGGACCCTGACTGAGTTAGAGTAGCCCAGAATTACCAAGAGATGTTGCCCCTCCTGCCCGGAGCAGCCTCAGCCAGTGATGAAGGGGAGCTGACAGCTCAATGGCCAGCTCCCTGCCTCCCACTGGCAGTAGGGATGGTCCAAGTGAGTTCTCCGTGGTCTCCTAGCAGTCTCCAGCAAGATTTCGCCCCCGTTTCCCACAGCAGCAACCTGCTCAGTAACTCAGCCTATGTTATCTTCCTCCCCTTCCCTACTTACTACTCTTGTCCAGTGCTTCCTGGGGTCACTTCCCAAATAAACAACTCTCACTGGAGTCCTTCTATCAAGGGTTGCTTTGGAAGGAGCCTCACCTAAGGCACCATTCAAAGACTTCTGCACACCCTGGTCTCCACCAAGTTCCTCTGCCCAAGCCCACTACCTTTCTCTCCTCACCACGCCAAGCCGCTGTCCCTACCTTGCCCTCTGCTGTGAATCAGACTTGGAGCCTCCACCCCGCCTCTCCCTGCTCCACTCCCAAAAAGATTCTCAATCTCTCTAAGCAAGTCCAAATTCTGTGTTTTCCACAAGGCCATCCTCATCACTCCCATCCTGCGGAAGGAGCGCAGGCATGTGCATGTATCTGTGTGGATGCTCACTCCCCCCACCCCTACCTGCACCACCTGGGTCCCTACTCCTTGTGCAGCCCAAGGAAAGGTGGGGGGTGAGGGTAAAAATGCTGAGAAACAGATGGCTTCTTTCCTTCTGAAGTTTCTTCTTGAGGAAAGAAAAGATAGACTTAGGAGAGGGAGAAAAGGGGCAAGAAACAGAGAAGGCTCATTTTAAGAGAGTTGAGAGGAGGGGATGAGAGAGAGACAAATACAGACAGAAAGAGGAAGGAGAAAGAGGAGGAGGAGGAAGAGAAGGAGGAGAAGGAGAAGTGAAGGATCATACTCAGCCCGAAATGACTAGCTCTTGGGAAGAAAAGGAATAATTCTTCTTTTTTAGGTTTTAAGTTTTGCCTCCTATGAAACCAATCTCTCTTTATTTTTGAGGCTTCCGTAAAAAGATTTGCTTTTATTTATGGATATTGACAATGGTGTGGTCATAAAACCGGTTGGCTTTTGCTACACCACATCTTAGAATCTTAAAACAGAAGTTAAAACTCTCTATTTTAGCTCTGAAACAGGCCCACATCTGGGGCCTTTCCTCAGCCCCTCATGACTTACCATCCTGTTGTCCCACGATCCCCTCCTTGGATTAAAGAAAAAGAGAGGCAGTGGGCAAGCCGGTTCCACATCCGGGCTCCTCAGACTAAAGCCGGCCGCGTCCCCACCTCCAGTCCCGTGGTCCCAGCCCTCTTCCCCCTCACCCCGATCTGACAGGCCCCCCTAATGGATTGACCGTGGCCTTTGCTGGAGGGGCTAAATATAAAACTTTCCTGCGCTCCTCTTGTCAGAGCTAAAAGCTCTCCATGTCTGTGTTAATGTTTTTTTTTCTGTCTGCTGGCTCCAGTGACAGATGTAACATCTTGTGCTGAGTAACTGAGAGTGAATGGCTGGCAGGGGCCGGGGAGGTAGAGGCAATTTATCTCAGAGAGTTTAAGCAGGATGACATGGCCGGGAGCAGGAGGGGGGCGAGGCTGTCACCTGACTACTAATCCCAAGATTTCTCCTCGGAGAGGGAGAAGGAGTGAGCCGGGATGAAGGGTACAAAAAGCGAATCAATAAACAGGTTAGCGTCGGCGTCATTATTAACTCTCAGCCCGTCAGCACCCCACTGAAGCAATCGCTCGAGGCGGCCTTGGATTTAATGGTCAGTGGAATAGATTTACTGTAAGTGTTATTGGAGGCAGGGGCGGGGGCAGAGGGCGTGAGGAGCCTTCACTGACAAATCATTGGATTTCGCCTGGATGCATGAAGCCATTTCTGAATGTGCATAAATAACCCAGAGCTTAGGCCCTGGGTGGCATTTCCTCTCTCTGATTTAAATGCTGCCACCCTCCTTTCCCTGCATTTTTACTTCCGGGAGGTTCGGGCAACCATGTTTTCCCTAAATTTTTCTCTTGCTCTGGCCCTCAGCAAATCTGACCAAGGCCAGGCAGCAGGTTTGCACTAGAAGCCTTTGGCATCCAGAGAGAGTCAGCACACCTGGAAGGAGCCCAGCTCCCAGAAGGGCACCTAGGAGCTTGAGGTTGCACAGCAGCAGGTGAGAAGTCTCTGGAAGGCCAGACCAGTCCTGAAGCAAGCATCCCCTGAGCTCAAGATCTGGGCACGTCTTCTGAGTGTCACTCCTGATGACTTCCAGCACCTTTCTCTCAGCCACCCACCTCTTGTGTTTACTAATACCAAGTGCTTGTGGGAAGACTTTCAACTAAGTTCATTATCAGGTTGACAGCCTCCCCTTATGCTGGGCACCATGGCAGAGAAAGAATTCAGGAGAGCTCAAGGACAGTAGCCAGAGAGCCCAGGAAGGAAGCCTGCTGTTTTTCAAGAACAGGACTGCTGTGTCCAGATCGATTAGGCTGTACAATACAAAATCCAAGGGAACGTCGTTCACATCAGGATCTTGGTGAATGGCACTCTGGAGTTGTGCCGCATGAGAACTTCACAGCCATATTCAGCAGTCTGGACAAAGAGACAGGACCAGGTGGACGAAAGAGGGAAGCGGCCACCCACAGAAGTAAATACTGAGCAACTTCATAAAAGGTTCCAATTGGAACCAGAGGGGACCACCAATCATCCAGGCACGGGTTGTCTAGACAGTTGAGAACATCTTTAGAGCCTCCAAGGAATTTGGACCTTTGAGAACTATTTCTGCTGACACTTGGATGAGAAAATACCTGTGGGAACCTCAAAGATGCAGATTTTATCTTAGCTACACTGGTCATATTTTTTCAAATATGACCACAGACTCAGGTCTAGCAAAGGGATTTTAGTACTGCTGATGGGGACAGAAAGCTTGAGTGTAGAAATATAGTGCTCTCCTAGGCATTGAGCTTGTTTCCAGAGTCCAGGCAGAACATTTACCATCCGGACTCTCAAAGGGGACACCGGAAGTAGAACAACGGAAGGGGCAGGCTCGAGATGCCCTCTCTTGTCACCCTGCCGGAAGTAGGTGAGGCAGGTCACAGCTGGGTTTCCCCTAAGTGATTTAAGACAAGGACTTGGAAGAGGGTCCCAGAAAGCAAAGGAGAGGGAGAAAAGCCAGCTAATGGCATGTTCTTGAGTAAGTTACTACGCTGAGCAACTGGGCTGCAGGCCCACTGGGGACTCTTGAAAAACATTCCTCAGAGTCACATAAGGACAGGTGGAGAATCACTTAGGGCATTATCCCCATGTACACTGGGGGACAATGAAAGCTGCCTGTAGCAATGAGTGGACCAATGGGCCAAAGCCGCCTGGGGGTCTTATAAGACCTCACCTCAGCATCTGCCAATTCCTGCCCCATTCCAATGCTGCAGAGACTAAGTGCCTCAGAGAACTGGTCTGGGTAGACCAGCTGCCATGACTCCCAAGGGCCAGGTGACGTTGGAAGGACACCTGAGTGTTTCCCAAAGACTTTCCAGACAAAGCAATCCTGAGGAAAATCTTTTTTTTTTTCCAGGATGAGCCAAGAGTCACAAATTTGGAGACATATTTCTCTAAGACTGGGACATCTACCTTACTTAAATGGGAGTCCTGTGAAGGTTGCTTGTGTTTTGTTTTGTTTTGTTTTGTTTCAATACTGGGGATTGAACCCAGGGCTTTGCACAAAGCTACATCTGCAGTCACCCCCTTTTTGAGACAAGATGTAGGCTGGGCTCAAACTTGCAATCCTCTTGCGTCAGCCTCCCATGGTGGTAGGATTAAAGGCATGTACCACCACACCCAGCTAAAAATTGCTTTTTGTTTTACTCTGGAACATTCTTGGTGGCCATCTGGGAAGACAAACCCCAAATTCTGTGTGCAGAGCCTGACCCCATGCTACCGTTCATGTCTCACAACACCTTGAGAGGGCAGCATCATAATCCCACACTTTCCTTAAAAAGACACTGAGGTCCAAAGGGACTTGGCGACATGTGGCGGGGCACACCCAGGGGCTTTCATTCAGAACCCAATGGCTCCCTAAATCTGCCCCAGGATGAAAGCCACCTGCAGAGCCAGACCCATAAAAGCCATGGCCATCATCTGCCATGCCACCCTTCACACCCAGCAGTGGTGGCCACTTCCAGCTGGAGAGTCTCCAAGGGCCTCTTATTCCCTGTGGATATCTCAGCTCTTCCGTCCTCACACCAGTTCCCTATTCGCAGTCCTAAAATGGGTTTTGAACCATGTTTGATATATGTAGAGTGGACTCTGTGTGCCCGTCTGGATCCTGTCTAGACTTCTACCCTGTCTCGCCTTTCCAAGCCCCTTTCCTGCCTTTATTTGTTCACTTCAGCAGCAATCGCTGTCCAACCCACGGTGTCTCTTGCTGGTTTCTTGTTGTCTGTCTCCCTCTTGGTGACAGAACCAGGACTTCCCTCTGTTGTGTTCAGTGCCTTGGCTCACGGATGATGATCAAAACCTACCTAACAGATAATTCAATGTGGAATGTGCCAGACTAGCCAGAGACCGGGATCTACTATGCATTTCCCCCTACCGACCCCTGCCCAGCCCAGCCACCCTCCGTCTACAGCCTGAATTCCACACCTAGCACCAGCTTCCCACCTAAAGGCTCCTACATGGCCAATTTGCGTGTGCGCCCAGCAAGGCTGGCTGCACAATCACGAACCAGGTTCTCAGGGGAGCAGCAGTGACCTTTACCATCCTTCCCTAAAGGGAACAGAAAAAGATAGAGTAAAGCAGGATAGGCAAAACCTGGGAGACACGGAGCTGTCTGCTGGCTGCTCTGGCCCTAGGGTTTGTGTGCCCGTGAGTACGTACACACTCCCTACCATGGCACAAATCGGCAAGTAACATCCAAACTCTCGTGCAGAAGTTTGCGTCCCAAGGCAATGGTAGTAAGAGGTGGGGCTTTGGGACAGTGATTAAGGCAAGAGGGCTCTACCCTCACAAAGAGACTAGTGAAGGACTCTTTAGAGAGCTTCCCTACCATCCCAACTCCTAAGCCAGATGAGAAACACCTGAGGAACAGGCCCTTGCTAGACACTGAATCTGCCTCTGCTGGCACCTTGCTCTCAGATTTGCCAGTCTCCAGAACTGTGAGAAAGAAATTTCTGTTGCTTATAAATTACCCACTCTCATTTATTCCATCACAGCAACAAGGGACTGACACCTACACATCTATACACATGTACTGCATATGCACACACCTTGTCATGGCTTGTATCTAGATGTCCCCCCAAAGCCTCATGAAGTCATAGGTGGGGCTTTTCAGAGGTGGCTGGATCTAGGGTGTGTAGTGCTGGGATTAAGGGTGCGTGGTTACTAAATTAGTCCATTGATTGCTTTGGCATAGATCTGGGTGTGGATAATGGGAAAGCCCACCCTGGATGTGGGTGGCACCACCCAAAGGGCAGGTAACCTAGAAGAGATAAAAAGGAGAGGCAGGCTGCTGCCACTGGCTCACTACTTTACTGCTTTGCTGCCTTCTGCCCACTATGAGCTGTTTCTCCTCTGTGATGCCCCTCTGCCAGGCCACCCTGCCTTGGAGCCAGTCAACTATGAACTGAAACCTCTACAAACTGTAAGCCAAAATAAACCTTTCCTCCTTTAACTTTGGGTGTCCAGTATTTCGTCTCAGCAACAAGAAAAGTAACTAAGACATGCCTGAATACATGTGTCCACAGGTACACACATGCCTGAATACATAGATACATGTATATATGCTATGCACATGCATAGGTGCTAACATATGTTGCTCATATATATGTACCCTATATGCATGTGTGTAGACATACACACATGTACATTGCACATTAATGTGTGGTATATGTATCTTGTGTATATTTGTGTGGTATGCATATCATATGTGTCTGAGTTTGTATGTATGTTTGTATAACATGTATGTTGTATGTTAACATACGTGTCCCTGTGTGCCTATGTGTTTGTGTGCATCCAGTGTGCATATTTGTGTAGATTTGTGTGGCATGGTATGTGTGTTTGGGCTAACACACAAATGGGTCCGCAACTCTTAAAGAAAACTCACAAAGAGGACTCCACCAAGAGAGCCCCCCCAAAATTGCAGGGTAAAAACTGGAGCATCTCAGGCTCAGATTGGGGGAAATATACTCTACCCCTCCACAGCCCAAGGGGTCCCATGAGGGTCACCAATCAGACACACATATCCAGAGCTTTTCTCACACAGAGCAGCACTCAGTCAATCACCTGTGCCCTGTCCTTTCCACAGTTCCTCTTTGAAGTCTGGTCCCACAAGACAAAGAGGGGACAATCCCCTCCATGTCTCCTCCAGAGGAGAAAGTGAGCAGACTTGGCACTGGGGAAGAGGCTGCCCCAACTCCCCCGGCTAGGCCAGCGCCAGAACACCCCCAAGAGAGGACAGTGTCTGGGGGAGTGCCATATCCCCAGATGAAGAGGGCTTATCTCAGAGCTGGGAGGGGCAGGGGAGAAGCCGGATAACAGAAACCAGGTGAAAGGTCTGTAAGCCCAGCGTCTTGGTGGGCATATGGAGGTAAACAGTGGCCTCCCAGGGAGCGGCGAGCCAGAGAAAAGGGCCAGAAGTGTCAGGCAAGGTGACCTCCCCGAGCTGGCACTGGGCTCCTGTGGGCCCATAACCCCCACCAGCCACCCAGCCCACTCGGGAGAGCGGCTGAGCCAGCCATCCACGGGGGAATGTGCCAAACAATTACTTTCCTTATTGAATATCTGATTAATTATTCAGGAGCTGAATCAATTATTCATATCTCATTTAAGCGAGGGGGGAAAAGCCACTGCCCCTTGACAGAAGCTCCTCAGTGCCTCCCAAGGCCCTGGGGATGGAGTCACAAGCGGGAGAGATTGTCACAGCCCGAATGCGGCGCTGCCCGGCTGCAGCAGCTGCTGCGGCTCTCCTCTGTACACACTGTCACTGGTGCATCCACACACCTGCTCACACTTTCACGCATGCAGCTGCACACTGCACACCTGCAGGATGCCAGCCAGGGACAATGGCAAAACAGTGACCAGAGACAGTCCCATAAATAGCTAGCAGTAGAGAAGGAAAGAAGTGTGCCATCACACCGAGGAAGGAGTCACTCCTCAGTCGTCAGGGAAGATCTCCAGTAGGCAATGACACTTGAGTTCGGATGTGTCCCAGGGAAGTGCCGAGGTGGGAAGGGCATACCAGATGGAGTCAGCAGGGGCAGAGGTGCAAAGGTGTGAAGGTGTGAAAGGGGACATGGGAGGAGGGTACCACAGCAAGCAGCAACGTGGTGACCCGGAGCCTTGGGCTTACCAGCCAGGGAGCTGGTGGAAGAGCGAGGGAACCCAGGTCCACCACAGCTGAAACAGGCACCTCACAGCTGAGAGAGCTCAGAGTCCACAGGAGGCAGGGCGGCCCTCCCTGCAGACGCAGGCGTGATCTACACCCACAGCCTGGATCTGTCCAGGGTGCTTCCAGAGACATCTCAGCGGGACTCGTTGATGCTGAAGCTTTGGTAAGTGGCAGAATCTTTGCCACGTGTCCCTTCAGGGTTTCCCAATCCAAGTAGGTGAGGGCAGGTGCTTCAGAGACTCACAGACTTTCAGTGCAGGGAGAGGGACTCAGCACTTTTTTGACAAATGGAGAAACGGAAGCCCAAAGATGGAAACTGGATGACCCTCAGTCACCCGGAACCAGTACCCGTGCTCAGGCCAGCAGCCCCCAGGCTCAGCGGTGCAGTGCAGGCTGGGAGACCCCGTGGCTGCCTGGCCTTCCTCAGTCCAGGCCCTTCCTGAGCCCTGGGTTGAGGGGAAATTCTTAGCTACCTCTGCAGAAAGGTCTGAGCCAAGGATGCCATGCTGACTACTCCCACACTATCCTTCTTGCCCCCTCATCCTTCTCTCCCTATCTCTGTCTAGGGTGTGTGTATGTGGGTGTTCCTGTCTCTACTTCTCCACTCTTGATGTATCTTTATACCTTCCCCCTTCTCTCTCTCTCTCTCTATCTCTGTCTCTCCCCTTCCACTATTATTTTCTGTCTCTACCTCCCATCTTTGCCTTCCTGTGTTTGAGTCTTGGTTTCTCTCCCATCTCTCTCTCTCTTTCTCTCTCTCTCTCTCTCTCCTCCCTTCCTCACCCTCTCTTCTCTTTGTCCTCCTCTGCATCACAAGGCCTGTCAAGGTCTGGGACCTGGGTCTTCCTTCCCCCAGCCCCTCAGCCTGACCAGACCCCAGTGCCCCACACCCACTAATCAAATCTGAGACCTGATTCAATTACACCCAGCAAAAACGCAGACGTGTAACCTTGTTAATATCACGTTTATTAGAGGGAGGGGAGGAGAAAATTAAGATAGACTTCGTGTTGCTGCTAATTAGAAAAATTGAGACTTTACATCTGCGTAGCACTGAGCAACATGTGGTGGTAACAGATGTGGGCTCATTACACAGCTGCACGGGGCGGGGGTGGGGGGTCGTGTGGAAAATGTTCCCAAACCAGCCTCTTTCAGGAGCGGAAGCCCCCTCCATGAAGCAACTCAGGCCTGACAACACCCAAGGCAACTGGAAGGCCAGGACCTGGGAGGAGATGCAGAGTGGAACAGCAGCAGACAGCTCAGCCCGGGGATCAGACTGCAGCTCCAACCCAGCTCTGTCACATGCGAGCTGCATGGGCCAGCCTTTAACCTCTCTATGCCTTGATTTGCTCAGGTACGGTAGGATACCATCAGCACAGCTCCAAAGGGGTGTGGGAGGATGAAACAAAGTGAACCATTTACTGTCCGTGCTCAATTCAAACCCTGATCCCCAACTCTGGCCGCAGTGTGGGAGGTCAGGGGTGCAGCAGTAGCTGTTGCCTGGCCACATACACCTCCATATACCTCCACTGCCTGCCCCATTGCTGAGAAAGGCCAGTAGGAGCCAGGACTTAGCCCACAGGGGCCTTGTGGATTTGAAACCACCACTTTTCAGATCTCTTCAAGCTTGGCTCCTGGACACCTCTTGTGAGAGAAGCATGGAAAAAAGAGAGTGCCCAGTGAAACTTCCACTTCTGTGAGCCAGTGCTCAGGGGGCCATGGCTAGTGGGCTAGCCAGATTTAGCACCAAAAAGACATGCACAAGTATAGATACACACACACACACAGAACACTAAGTTAAATCTGGATTTCAGATAAATAAGGAATCATTGTTTATTAAAAACATATCCAATGGAACATTTGGGACATACTGTGTTAAACAACCATTCACGGTCCATCTGAGAGTCAAATCTAACGAAGCATCCTCCATTATCTGGCTACCCTGGGTAGACGGTCAGGACACACTGAACCTGGGAGCATCCAAGACTCCCTTGGCCCCAATGGACACAGACAACCAGCTATGGATGAGACTGGAAGAGGGCTACTAACCTGTCCCTTTTGTTCCAGGCCCACTCAGCCTCCCAGGGCATTGGTCAAAACAGAATAGGAAGGGCTACGGCCCAGCTCACAGCACCTCAGGCCTCTTGTGGGATCCATCTATGTGAACTGCAAGGCAGGCAGAGCCATGTGGAAGAGGCACAAGCACTCGTGAAATGCCACCTCCTTGTCCCCTCTGCCTCTCGCTTCCCCGCGGTGAACATCTCTGGCCCTGGTCCCTTGGCAGGTGCCCTAGTCCAGCAAGGAACACAGGCCCCATGGGAACCCCTTGGGACCCACTGACACATGGGTCTACACAGAAAGGGTTCACAAAAGCAAAATCCCTCAGTTCACCATGGAAAATTCAGTGGCAGGGAACTCTGAGGGCAACACCCACCTTCCCCAAGAAGGGATTTCTAGGCCTCCACTTCTGGTCCACTGTCAAGGTCACAGCCAGAGGATGTCAGATATGGAACCAGGGAACACAGGGAGACTGAGCAGGGCTGAGGAACGCCAGAAGTGAAGTCAATGGTTGCATCTGACCAGGGTGAGGCAGCTCTGGTGAGATTCTACAGGATGTGACTATGAGATGGGCACAGCCTGAGTGCAAGCGCCCCATGTCTGACCACACCACAGCCAGCCCAGGATGGTCCTCACCAGCTCAGAAGGAAGAGCTTGTGGCCTCCCCAGAGGGGACAGGTTGCCAGGGTTCATCTAAGGAGTCCTACATCCCCAGAGGCTGGCACAGCTTTCCTCCATCAAACACAGCACAAATATCACCGTAAGCACTTGGTAAACATCCTCTCATTCGTTCTCCTAACTTCTGGTTGCTCTCTCTTACCTCACCCTGTTCCACTGACCAGATCTATTCTCTGACCTTCTCATATACAGACCATACCCAGGAAGCTGACCTCTACCTGCTGTGGCACCTCAACTCCCCTGCCCCTCGCTGTGTGTTAGGCTCTGAGGAAGCACCTGCAGGCGACAAGAGGGTCTGACACAGAGGGTCTGAATCATGACATGGATCCATCCATGAGGACATCTTCCATGGCTCAGACCTGGTGTGAGGTGCTCCAAGACACCACCTCCCAGAGGCCTCCAGAAATCCTCTTCCCTTCCTAAGCCTTCAACCTGCCAGGGAAGCGAGGCAATTGGTTCCTGCTCTGCTCCCAAGCCTAGATATGCCTCATAGTCCCTTTTATTTCCTTAATCCTGCCCTCACCATGTGTATAGTTTCTTTGATATGTCCTTTTCATAACAACCCTTTTGGGCATGCTATTTATTTCCTGCCAGGATCCTGGCCAATTTGAGGATCTTGTAAGATAGACTACTATTTTAACCCTATTGTGAAGGTGAAAAAAACTGAAGGACGCAGATTTTGTAACTCATCCAAGGGTGTGCCAAGAAGTGACCACTTCTGATCACTTAAAGCCTTGTGCCCCCGCCCTCCCACCAGGACACACATACTCCCTGAAGACTGTCTACACACCAGCCTTGTTCCTGCCCCTCCTGGGATCCCACCCCACTGGACTGTTCTGAGCTCTCATTTTATCTGATCATTGAATACAATAATACCTCAGTCCGCAAACACTTATGTTTGCAAACAGCTTCATTCCCAAACAAAAGCATTCAACAAAATTTTGCTTCCATTCACAAGCTCCACATCAGGTGACAAACACAATCATGGCCATCTTCCTCACACAAACACAGACATGGCCATCTTCCCCCAAATCATAAAACACATTAAGTTCATGAATGGAGGTACTGCTGTAGGTGAGACCTCAAACTTTGGAGCAGGAAAGTCTTGGAGTGCAGATTCCATGGCATCATGAACTCAGGAGAGCACAGGTCAGGGCCCCAAACCTCAGCTTGAGGATTCTAAGTCCTTTGACCAAGTCTTGGGTAATGCACTAAGAGAATCTGGGCAAACCCCTGCCAGGTACATGTGAGCCTTCATCATCACTTTAAACCAGCAGTTCTTACCAGAGTAGCTTTGCCCCCAGGGCAACATTTGACAAAGTCTTGTCTAGAGTCTTTTTTTTTTAAAATCAAAGGGGAGGTGCTTCTGGTATCTAGTGGGTAGAGGCCAACAAAGCTGCTAAACTTCCAACAATGGTAAAACAGTCCCCACAACAATGAATTACCCAGCCTGAAATGCCAACAGTGTTAAAATCAACAAACCTGAGTTTTCTCCCTAAAGAAACAGAATTTCAGGATGCTTCAAGGACACTAGTCCTATTACAGATGCAGATACTGAGGACCCAAGAGGACCCACTTGGAAGTAGTCAATATCCAAATCCAAGTGAACATTTTCATCTGGAATCTGGCACAGCCCAGGATGGGTCCTTATCTTCAGGGTCCCGAGCTTGACCTTGGAACAAGGGAGATCTGGGATGGTGAATTCTCAGGACTGGAAAATGTAGGTGAGTCTAGAGAGCTTTCCTTTGGTGAATGCTCCCCTCCCCACAAGGGCTTTCATCAAGAGCACACACAAGCGCACACACTTTCATGTACAGCCTGAGCTACTCTACTCGGTTATTACCCAACACCACATGCACTGCCCCACGCTGGCTTCAAAGGGTCCCCTTGCAAAGCCCAGTACTCATTCGGACAGGGCTGCCAGTGGTCTTCAGGGCTTTGCAGGAAGCCTGGTGTGGGGCAAGTACTGAGCCCATGAGAGGAAACATAATTTTGGAAGCAGCTTCTGGCCACTAGTCTTTATTCTGGTGTGCTATATGAAGAACAGGCTGGACCAGCTCCCTAGGAGAGTTCTACGAGGTTGCCACATGTTGAGGTTCAGGTTTGGTGAGATGATTCTGAAGGTGCCTGATGGGGAACCAAGGCCATTCCTGGCTGGGACCACATGCAAGAGATCCCAGGCTAGGAATACAGCCAGAGAACTAGGAAGGCGATAGGGGCTTTGTTGAGTAGAGTCGTTGCCCTTTGCCCAGAGGCAGAGTAAGCAAAGTCAGCTCTAAAACTGCACGCTGGAGGGAAAGGAGAAACTAGATCCATGGCCCATCCTATGGCAAGGAGTGGGGCCAATATGTGAAGGACAGGTGAGCTTTAGGGCAAGCATCTGGTGCACACTCTTCCTTCTTTGGACAGTGATATCAGAATGGTCATTCGGGGACCTGTGTAAAAACTGGAATCAAAGTCCTTGGCACAAAGGAAATACCTTTAACAGGGAGACTGTTTGCAGAGGCACCAACAGTGTTAAGGAAATACTAGGAAGAAGTAGTGACCATGCTTCAGCCTTAAAGAAGGGCTAGGATTACGGAGAGGGATTGTGCAGCAAGGTATAGGAACAAGGCAACAACTGCTGGAGCTGGTACAGCTCCAGATCAGGAAAGGAGTGGGGAAGAAAGATCCCAACTTCTCGCCTTTCACTCAGTCTCCACTCAAACCCAGTGAGAAGCCTAAGAGCAAGTCCAGGGATCAGCATTTTAGAGTCCAGAGAAGAGAAGATTAAAAACTGAGAAGAGGGGGGAAGAAAAATGGAAGATAACCTGCACCCCTGCTGTCTTTGACTGAGACGGGCACTAACCCTACAGGAGGTTAATCAGATCCGTGACTTTTAATCCTAACTGTAAAGACAGAAGAGCATCCCTTCCCACAGCAGGGCCCACACTACAACCACATTCAGAAACAGAGGGGCCACAATGAGGGGCATCACCCAAAAGGCCCAGTACACTGTCCTCTATCCTCCACCTTCAGGACCAGGCAGAGCCGCCAGTGAGCAAAGAGTGTCTCTGAGCACCCCCCACTGATGGCTCTATAACGGGGTCACCTGGACACCTTAAATCACATTAATGAACCGTGAGAACCCCTGCATGGGGTGTTGGCAGGAGACCAAGCCATCACAACGGCCAGGGGGGAGACCTTTTTATTTCTTTTCCCCAGAAACTACTCAATAAATGCTTTTAGCATCTTTTTTAAATAAAAAAGGAATAAAATATAAGGGCCATAATTAGCATCGCTCCCATTTTCAATTAGTCCAAATGATTGTGTTAAAAGCTATTAATAAACCACCACGAGTGGAGGTCACTGGTGGAGGTATACATTAGGGAGGAGCCAGCAGCCCATGGTGGAGCCTTGGGCCACAGCCGAGGTCTCTCTTTCCTCTCCTGGCTCCTTCTTGCCTCCAAAGGCTCTACCACAGGGACCGCCACATTTCCACAGTATAGTGAAGGACAAGACAGCAGACTGGAATCATCTGCTAAGACCTGTTCTCAGACTTCTCACATCTGCTCAGACCCAGGGAGAAATGACACTCTGGTTTGAAGCTAAATGAGTAACTGGCTGGTTCTATCAGTTCTATCAGGAATGATGGCCACATAGGCTGAGCCCTGTGATGCGGGGTATTCACGTGGTCTGCGCTGAAAGAGTCCCATGGTTTTTGTTCCTCGCTGGGAAAAATGACTTGGCTGATCTGTGCTGTCTGCCAGGGCAAGGACTCAGAGGGTGGTGGCATATTTGTCCTGTGTCCACTATTCTTGCCCTAACTCTGTTGGGAGAGTGACTGTTTCCTTGGGTCAATTCGCCAGCTGGAGGCAAATTTCCATTCTGATCCTGTGCAGTGAGCCAACCCCCTTCTGCCTGCCTCCTTTCTTCCTTAGTCTTGCTTCTAGGTGGACAGAGCCCACAGGACAGGAATCCAGACACATCATTTCTACTCAGTGCCCAGGTCAGCACAAGGACTATTTTCTGGTTCCCAGAGCATGCCAGAGCTACGAGGAGTGAAGGGATCTTTTTCTGCCTTTCAGAGTCTTTCAGGCCAAGATTGCGACCGGCGAGAGCTCTCCCCAGTCCTGTGGTTCCTGGTTGCCCTCACAAAAACCTCACATCCCAGCCTCATCTTCCATCTCTCTCCACACTCACTGAGCCCTCCAGCCACTCTGAATTCCTACGCTGTCTGACATTATCATACAAGGGACACCACCAAGACCTCTGCTTGGAACACCCACTTCCTTGCCAACCTACCAGATAACTCCTGCTTACCCTTAAATGTCCAGCCCATGTGATTCCCTAAGTCAGACCAAGCTGCTGTCTAGAACGCCAAAGCCCCTTGTTTTTACCTGGATCGTCAGTGTCTGTCTGAAGATCTGTCTTCCCCACGGGATTGTGGCCAACAACATAAATCATCGTTCAATGCAAAAGGGCTAGAAAATGCCCCGACCAGATGCCAGGGCCAAGGCCTGTGCTGCTTCTCACTCTGCCATCTCACGGTCAGCCTTCTAGGGCCCAGACTTCCCCACCCACCCAAGCAGAGTTCCAACAAGAAAGAACACCAAAGGAACCCAAATTGTCCAAAGGGAGTTTTCAGCAATGTCCCTAACTAGGACCAAAGTCACCCGTTGTCCTCTGGCTGCACCCCTAAAAAGAAGGAACTAGCCCCTGTCCCCTGTCCCCACAGTCCTCTCCCCCTATTCTCCATCCCTCACTCTACTCTTCAGCCAGAGAGCTGAATCCAAAGCTAACAGAAGAGCTAAACATGAACCAAGTTGTGGGTACTAGGATGACAGTAGGTGGCTGAGCAGTCCGGCCTTGCCGAGGACCCAGCCCAAGATGGACAAGAGCCCCTCCATGGCCTCTAACAACTCTCACCCAGCAGATGCATCAGCCCCCCCTCTCCTTCTCTTGTGGAGGATTTTTTTGTTAGGTTTTGCTAAAGCAACCTGCAAATTAATTTAATATCCTCCTTTGGTTGGGAGCTATGAAGTTGGGCTCGAGGCTGATGATGCATGAACCATCGGTGGCAAGTATTTAATCTCTGGACAATGGATAGAGATGTTAGTGCACGCCACACTAAATTCTATTTACGCTGCCTATTAAGGGCAGTCAAGCTGAAGGGAATCGGTGCACATTACAGGCCCTAATGGGAGAGGACGCTCCACAACAGTACATTAAAGGCGGAAAATGAATTAGGAGGGGACGGCGGAGGAGAAAGCAGGCAGGCCAAGGGTCTGTCTGGAGATAACTCTTCCTGACAGCCCAGCACACATGCCCAGACCCACTGGTCAGATATGCCAAGTTGAGGAGCACCGGTGGTCCTCACATAGACCTTAGCTGTGGGGACCACTCTGCCCAGGCCCCAGGGACATGGGAGCTACTGGACTGTGGGTAAAGACACAAAAAGTGTTGGATTTATGTGAGGCCACCAATCCAGCCTCCCTACCTCATCCAAATGGGTTTGTCTAAAAGTCTGAGACAGTCTCCATCCCTCCACACAGACTAATACTGCCAGTCTTCCCACAGACAGGAGGAAGTGGGCAATGGCCATAGAGAATGGGTCTGATGGCTGTTGTTTCTGCTGCTATCACATTACTGGACACGCTTTGGGGACACTGACTTGCAATACAGGGCAAGAGAGCTACAGGAACTCCAGGCAAGTTACACGACCCTTTTAAACCCCAATATCCTCGACTGTAGATCATGATCGTGTTCTTAAGGATTTTCTTAAGGTTCATGAGAGCTTAAGTCTGGGCTCAATCAACCTCCCAATCCTCCTTTCTATTTGTATTTCTGCCATACCACATATCATTCCTCCAGAGCCCAGCATATGGTTGTGCATAGAGTGGGTATCAGCCAATGCTTGCTTGTTACAGAATCTGCCCAAGATTACTCAGCAGGTAAGCCCCTTAGCCAGGCTTAGCCCCAGATCCGCCTCACACCCATCACACTTCCCTTCCCAACACCCTTTTATACACAGGTGACTCCTGGGCTACTGGGGAAAATATGAGCAGACATTCTGCCCTCAAAGCCAGACAGCAGAGTCTGGGGTCTGCATGGAGTCTCTTGAGAGCAGAGTGCAATTTAGCATGCTGAGATGTGGGGGCCACAAATGAGATGATGCCAGAAAAAGGGACTAGTGAGAAGAGACAGGGCAAGGTAGCACAGGCTTCGTCTAACAGGATGCCAGAATGGAACAGCATGATCATGGGAGAATCCTCAGCCAGCCAAGCCCTCACCCCAGGGACCCCCAAGGTCTCCAGAAGGATCCCAGGCACTGGAGATAGGTAATACAATAGCCTCAGTAAACTACCCAAAGTATTAGCAATGGGTAGGTAAGAGGAAGCCCTAACTCCTTAATATTAACACATTCATTATAGGCAGGCCTGCCACACCTCCCACCACCCCTCCCAATCACAATGACTTTCTCAAACCTTCCAGAACACTCTCTGGTATTTTGCATCATGCCTATTCGCTTGCTGTCCGCTCGGTTTGAGATATCCTTTCCCATATCTCCTGGCCCATTCCTATTTGTCTAGTAAGACTCCACCCTTTCCTCTAAGAAGACTCCCATGGACCCTGGAGGCTGAATTAGGTGCTCGTCATGTGCTCTGCCACAGTACCCTGTGCTACCGTTGACACAGCATTTGTCGCATTACTTTACTATAGCCAAGATGCATCTCTCTGGTTCATCTTCATTCCCAGGCACTTGGTAAAGTCCAGTAGATATCTGCTGAGCTAAACTGAAATGGCCCATTGGTTCTGGTCTGCCACTCTGTGCCGATGTACTATAGCCCCTGTCGAGAAGACTACATTTATACAACACCATAATCAGATATAAAAGCCATGTGTATGTGGGCTATCACATCACTAATAGACTATACTTGTCACAAAATGAAAGAATTATATATTCACCACGGTTAATGTAACAGTGAAGCCAAAGCAGTACTCCAGAGCAAAGTTGTATCCTTGACTGCATCTATTAGAGAAAAAGATGGAGTAAAGAAAAATATCTCAAAGGATTTCTGGGTAAATATGAAAGATTTAAAAATATATACCTGACTTTCAGAATTTTGTACTATCACCTTTTCTGTTCTCTCCATCCTTTTGATTGATTCCTTTTTTAAAATCCCTTTGGGGTTGTTACATTGTGAGTTTGGGAGGGAATTAGCACTTCGATGTGGCTATGTGTTCGCCAGGAGAATGTGCCTTTCAGATTGTCAACTCCAGGGCAGCTAATCAATTGCCCCAGGTGCTATCTCTGACTTTATCACAACTGCTCTCAACCCCTGACTGAGCAGAGCAGAGATACTAAGACAGGTCCATTCTCGGGAGACATGAGACTCTTCTCATAGGTGATTTTGGTTTGAGATCAATCACCCCACTGGCTTTGCCAAAACTTTCTTGGAACTATATAGCATTCTAATGCTTTTTTCTGCCCAATCTTCCTCCCTTCCTTCTGTCCTCCAAAGTGGTTAAATATGCATCATGTTCTAAAAGCTCTCCCAGCCTCCTCCAGCATCATACCCATTTTGCCCTCAGAGGCGGCTTCCCCAATAAATCTCTTGCATATTTAATCCCATCTCTGTATCTACTTGTAAAAAGACCAAATTTAACACACCCAAGACAACTGGATCGCAGCACACCAACAAGGCTATCCGAGAACCAGCCCGATTCACTGGATTTTCAAAAAGGCACAGGAATTGAAGGCACCAAGTGCGACCGTAAGCAAGGGCTATAAAAATATCTCAGACAGTTCTACAAAGAGTTTAGAAAAGTAATTGGCCCATAATCCCTTGGTACCTGAGGAGGACTAGTTGCAGAACCTGGTTGAGAATCAAAATCCATACATGCTCAAATTCCTTACACAGAATGGCCCAGTATTTGCATATAACCTACACACAGCCTCTCACACACTTTAAATCATCTCTATGGTCCAGGTAGGCAAGAAGGATGTGTGAGTGTGACAGGGATAGTAAGGAAAGAAACCTACATCCTCACCTGCCATGAAGTACTGCCTGAACGTAGAAAATAAGTACTAAAACAAACATTTTACGGAATCACAGGGGTAAATATCAAAATCTGCTAAAAGAAGAGAATGTAGTTGCCCCTAAGAAAAAGAAATGGGGAAAAAACTGCTAAAGAGGTTTGTAACAAACCTTGTAGAACTTAGGACAATTTAAGTCTATAAGACTTGAACAACAAAAAATTGAAACTAAAGAAAAAACTGAAGTAGCCTTCAGAAAAACAACAATAAACCATATTCCAACAAATTGAGATGTAGAAATAGTTTGTTCACGGACGTCTCCTCTCTTACACCTTCCCTCAGGTAGTTCCCCATTTTTGTACTTCATCAGCCAGGCTTTGAAGTAAGAAGGACTCATGAGGCGTCTCGGCCTCTAACTAGCAGTATGTTTTTGGGTTTGATCAGTCCTGTTTTCTTGGCTTTGGCTTCTTTATACAGCAATATGTGGAGAGAGGGGTAAGGGTGGGGGAGAATGCAAATGCCTGTGTGGAAAGGCGCAAATGAGGTAACATACATGAACGTGTCTCGCATACAATACATCCTCAGTAAACGCTGGTTTCCTTTCTTTTTCCTAATGTAGTTGTGAAAAAATGAGGATGAAAAACAACAGAAGGAGGAAGGAGAGAGAGAATACTAACGATGATGGTGGTGATGTCAGCAGTGAAGAGGATTAAGGTGATAAAGACAACAAACAAAGATTTTTACCATATTATCTCATTTAATCCTATAGAAGCCCTATGAAGCGGTGCTATTGTATAGCCACCTTACAGATGAGGAAACAAAGGCATAAGGAGGTTAAATGAGCCTTCCGAGGACACAAAAGTCATAGAACCCAGACTGAACCCAAACAAACTTCAGACCTAGGGACAGAATCACTTACAACATCGCCAAATTTGCTGTAACATTGTCTTAGGTATATTTTACTGTTGATATTGCCAGCTCCAAAGATAAATGGCTATTAGGAAAATAGTTAAATGATTCTTAAGCAATAAGCCAGTGAAATAAGTGAACAAATCAGAGAGCTCATGATATACTCCAGTTAGGGTGCATCTCTGCAACCAACCCACTAGGAAATGTACCAGGCCCTGTAGATATTGGCACGTAGAAAATGTTCCTCGTGGAAGGAAGAGACACCTTTTCAAAGACCAGGAGGCAACCGAGAGTGGTAAAAGACAGGACCATGGGGTCAACAGAGTCTTACAAAAGGACTTGAGCTGTATCCAAAGAGAATGGAAAATCCCTGAAGAATTTTAAGCAGGGGAGTGGCATGATCAGGTGTACATTTTAGAATGATCAGGCTTGATGTTGTGTGGAGAAAAAAATTAGAGGACCAAGATTGGCAGCAAGTATACCCACAAGATGGTTATCAACATCTTTGAGGAGAAAGAAGGTGGCAGGTTGGAGGAGGGCTGCAGGAGAGACAGCAAGATATAGGCAAAGTCACAAGAGAGAATGCTTAAAGACAAGCTATCTGAGCCTCAGAGATGGAAGAGATGATAGAAGTGAGGTTCCAGGGGAGGTGAAATAGAGGAAGGTGGAAAACCGTGGTGGAAGTTCTGACTTGGGCCTCCAGCAATGGAGGGTAAGCACCCCCTGCGGGGTGAGGTAAGCTACCAAAAACTCCCTTCAAATTACATACAGTCATTATCTTCTCAACAAGTGCGATATCCCCATGGACAGCCTGACGGAGAGAGACAGCCAAGGAACAAAGGGAAAAAGGAAGAAAAGAAGGCACCCAGGATGAGGGTCCTGCCTGTGAACACCTTCCCTTCCTTCCCAGTCTTCCCACATGCCCATGGCCTGTTTCTTCAAGGACAGCCCCTTTTGCTGCTGCTGGCAGCTCCCACCCACCAGCTGCAGCCCCACTGCTGGAAATAAAGCCGTAGTGTTTACCAGACTTAATTAACAAAATCGCTCATCATCTCAGGAACTCACTATCTGGACGTAACACTGTTTGAAATACATTAGCCTCATGAGGTCATCTTCATTCCAGTCTGGGGTCCGCACTTGCCTCAGACCCCTAGACCACCTTTGAGACCTCCATTTCACCCCCAGTTCCTATGAGCTCTTGCAATTAATGGCTAATTAAACAAACAAAACAAACCTACCAGGTGGAACAACGGGAAGACATTCTCGGCTCACAAAAGCAAGTAATTATGTGATGTGGGCAGATCTGGGGAAAAAAACCACTTATGAGATAAATCAGTGACTCTCCCCAGTCTTGAAGGTCTGTTCAGATGGAGGAAGGCTCCTTCCTCAAGATCAGAAAATTCACGTGACGGAAAAACAAGGCCTGGCAGCTAATCACAGGCAAGGATGTTCCAAAGTCCTCATCCCAGACCTGTCCTGTCACGTTGAGGATGGAAGTAAAGTATTCATGTAGCAATATTTATTGTGCACCTACCATGAATCAGGGGATAGAGAACTTAGCAAGACAGTAATGTCTCCCATTTCTATGGATCTTCATAGTCCAGTATTTTAAAGACAGACAATAAACAAGAAAACAAACAAGATACTACAGATAGTGATAAGGGCTATGAAGATAACCAATAGAGTGATGTAATGAGGAAGGTTGAGCTGAGGGGTATTTTACAGGGAGAAACATCAGAGAAGTTTCTCTGAAGAGATGCCATTGAAACCAAGCCATGCTAAGAGCTAGGGAAGAAATATGCATGACTAATGCAAAGGCCCTGAGGTGGGAAAAATGTCACCGATTCAAGGAGCAGAGAGCAGACCAGCGTGGCTGGAGCATAGTGTGAAGAAGAAAATGAGAAGTAGGCAAGTTTGGAGGGCTGGTAAAGACGAGATCCCTTATAGGACTCCACAAGGGCCACATTTTTATTCTAAGTAACTGGGAAACTGTCAGAGGGTGTTAATCAGGAGTTACATGCTAGAAATATAAGTGGATGGACAGCAGACACTGAAGGCCTTTTATATCCCTCCATGTTAACTCCTGCCCCACCACCAAAGTCCTAGTACATACGGGCACTAGCCTTTGTGAACCATGACAGAGAACTTATTTCCCAAATACATCGTTCTCACCTATCTGCTCAAAACTTTCTCAAGAGACAGATGGAGAAACTGAGACAGATGCCCACTCCCATGTGAGTCAGCTATATGTACAATCTCACAGACACCTTGCTGCAGCCCAGTGAGATAGGTACTCTTATCCCAATTCAAAGCATAGGCAACTGAGGTACAGAGAAGTTAAGTGGCTTGCCTAGGGCCACCCAGTTCTCATGGACTGGAGCTGGGATCCCAGGGCAGGCAGTCCGAGCAGTCTGCTTTCACCACTACACCTGACGGCTTTTGTGATTTAATCTATTTCTCAAGCTTGCAGAGCCCACTCACACCTGGAACTCAAGGCTCTTTATAGACACCTACACGTACTGGTCTGAGATGAGGTTCCCATGTGTCAATAATTCACCTCGAAATGCCATAGGGCGGTTTTGAGGGCAAAATTAGCAATGTACGCAAAATGCCCAACACAGTGCCCATCACGATGCCCAGCATTCTGCAGGAAATTTATATATATTTCTGTTAAAGTGAAGCCCATGCTCTCTGCAGTGAGGTGTGAGGGAGGCAAGAAAGGAAGGGAGCCTTTCCCAACTGAGGACCAGCAGAACCCCTACTTCAAGAAGTGGGCCTTCCTTTTAATAAATTTTTAAGGAATGATGACCTGTTTTTAAACAAATACGGCAAATTTTATCTAAATGTGAGTCAAATGAGAACTGACTTTTTAAACAGGGACTCTTTCAGTGTCTTAGAACTCCACAGGTCAAGCACCATGCCTGGCCAAGTAGTCACCCTCCAGGGACGGCCCGAGACCATCCAGAGCACGGCCCTGAACAGAGAGCAAGTGTCCTTCCCAGCGCTGTCTAATGAACATTGACTCTCCACGCCTTTTGAGAGCAGTCCTTGGGGAGAAGAGAGAGTGGCTTCCTCTCGCTGCTCAGAATGTTCTGGCTGAGAGCCCTATGGCTTAGTGAGATGAGTGCCACCAAAATGGTCCTCTGTGACCAAGACGGAGAATGAAGGGAAGCCAGGCCTCCAGGGTTCACACTTGAGACTGAGACGAGGGTAAAGTGTAGGTGTGAGATGGGTTCCAAGTGCCTGCATCATGGGCTTTCAGAAAAGTCAAGAATGTTCCCTGCCAGGTTAGCAAAACAAGCAAGGCCTGCTTCCTCCCATTTGAGCATTCTTGATCCGACAGTGAGACCCCGGCTAAACTGGCATGTCTTCCCTTTCCTCACCCCTTTTTACTTCCTCCTTCTCTTCGCCCTTTTCTATGAGCTCCACTCCCTTCCAGGCCTTGTCATTCTGCCCCCTACTTCCGTGTCTCCTTTAAAGGCCCTTTATGGGTCGAGCCGGCAGTGTCTTGTGTTGGCATCAGAAGGCACAGGAAGCCACCAGCCCAACTCTCCTACCTCGAGGACACTCAGGGACTGTCCCCGTATGCAAAACAGCATGCACTTGAATTCATAATTGGACGTTCCAAAATGTAATTATGAAAGATGAAATGCTCCTCTCAATGAGAAGGCTGTAAATAGAATAATTAATTTTGTGTTTGCTTGAACAATTCTGTATTATGGACCTTACAGTGGAACTGAAATTAATTAAGTGCACCAGGATTTATGGAGGAGGTGAAGAGAGAGGGAAAAAAAGAATTAATCCGAAGTAAAAGATAGATGAGTTTGGGAGTGTAATGATGTGTTAGCCTGGGGTATTCTTTAACAAATTTACCAGGCACGTTCTGGGTATAAAAGGCATGCGTTGACGGAATTATCTCAACTAATACAGCTGCTGGTCAAAAGGCAAGTGAGAAAAAGTGGATGGATGGGACCTAGGAGGCCCCTGAGGAGCTAGAGACAAGGACTAAGCTGGCCAAGAGGGAGTGACACCAGGAGAAGAAAGTCAGCAGGCATAGCAGAAGCTTCTGCTCCCAAAACAAAGGAGGGGATAGGAGATAGGTCCCAGAGGGAGATAGGTTCCTTAGCATTCCTGAGGCTCCTGATGGGTCCATTTCTAGCCCCAGCAATATTTCTAGTCCCACATGCTTAGCCAGTCTATTTCCCCTCCCCTTGGACTTGGACAGGAAGTGATGCCCTTTGACTTCCGGAGTTATGTTATAAAAGGCACTGTGGCTTCTGCCTGCACCATTGGAACCTGACACCGTGCTGTGAGGAAGCCCCAACTAGCTCACACAGGAAAATTACAAGAAGAAGAACTGCAGCTCCCAACTCACAGCCAGCACCAACCACCAGACCTATGAGTCTGACCCTTTGAATTCTGATGGATTCCAGCTGCAGCCTCAAGTCTCCTATCAGACATGGAGTAGAGGCAGCCATCCCCACTGCGCCCTATTCCTGACTCACAGAAAAACTGTGAGAGGTCATAAATGAGTTGTTCTTAGGCCGTTACATTTTGGATGATGTACCAGGTAGACAGCAGTAAAACAAGGCCCCGCTTAACCAGAGTGGCACCCTCTTTCTTTGCTTTTTATATCACAATCCCACATCAGAGATCTTTGGAAAAAAAAAAAAAAGAAGGAGGAGATGAGGCTGAAAAGGGCTGAAAACACACTACAGTAGGGGCAAGGGATAACACGAGTTTAGAGACACGCTCACCTACGTCGAAGCCCAGCTCTGAGCTTGCAGGTTGTGTACTCACATCACATCTGTGAACTTCCTTCCCCTCACCATGAAGAAGTATAGCACCCATTCACAGCTGGAGGGATCTTAGGAGCACCTAGCCTGTGATGCCAGCAAAGTACCACAGTTAACGGTGAGGTTCTAGAGTCAAATTTACCTGGGTTCAGATTTCAGCTCTGTGTTTCCCAGCTGTGTGATCATACACAACTCACTTCTCCGGACCTCAGTCTCACCATCTGCACAATGAACATAACTGCACCTAGTTCATGGTGTAGTGCCAATGGTGGGCACACAGTAAATGCTCAGTAAACAAGAGTCTCTCGTTTGATCGGTGCTCGCCTCCTTGAGTTCTCTTGCCTTCTTTGCATGAGTCCAAACTTGTGAAACAACTGCAGGCATCAAAGCAACCACTAGTGCATCTCGAATGTCTTCTCCTGAACAGCCAGAGGTGGGTACTTGACAATGCTCCCATGAAGCCGCACATCCCTAACCTTTGTGTCAGAGGCAGGCATACGTGACAGTGGTGGGGAGCTCCACATAGCAGACACCTGTTTCCACGCCCATATCTGTCCTCTGCAAGCA
>PVJO010010923.1:0-61226 GCA_004026905.1 Hystrix cristata | reverse complement strand
AGCTAAATCCCCAGCCCAGATTATTCTTCTTAAAGATATTTTCTAGAAAAAAGGATGTTAGGGTCGTTGCTATTAGCCCAGACAAAGTAAAGAATGTCTAAAATCAATGTTTTATTGGTACTAGGGATTGTACCCAGGGCCTTCACACTGAGCTACATCCTTATCCCTTTTTGTAAGACGTAAAAATACTTTTCACTGGTCCATATTTCATTAACACTCTAATAAATCCTTATTCTTAGACTTAGCTCAATCAATCAACTTGTGGACAAGGACGCAAAGGCTAGCTGGGCGTAGCAGTGCATGCCTATAATCCCAGCACTCCGGAGGCTGAGACAGGAGGATCTTCGTGAGTTTGAGGCCAGCCTGAGCTACAGAGTGAGTTCCAGGATGGCCTGAACTACATAGTGAGACCTTGTTTTTAAAAAAAAAAAAAAAAAAAAAAGGACACTCAGGTTATACAAACACTCACTCTGGAGATAAGAGTCTTCTTAAATCCTGGGAAGCCAATAGGCTAAAAATAACTACAAAGAGAAGTATAGAGAAAAGGGAATACAGGAAAGGGAATAGAGAGGGGATAAAAAGGGAAAAACGGAAAGGGAGAAGGTAAACAGTAGGTGTGGGATGAAATAGATTGCTCGGGCTACACTGTGAACCCTGGATCCCAAGCCATGGGAGATAGAGGTGGGGGACCCCTGCGAGTCAGGAATAAAAACACACAGCTTCTCAGCTGGTGTGCCTGTCTCTGGTACAGACATCACTCTTACAAGAGTTTGGATTAAAAGCCCCACTTTCACTGCCTTTGGAGTCCTATTTCCTTTTTTCTTTTGGTCTGGACCAGTGAGATCATCTTTCTTTCTTTCTTTTTTTTTTTTTTTTTTTTTTTTTTTTTTTTTTTTTTTGGTGCTGGGGATGGAACTCAGGATACTTGCTAGGCAAGAGCTCTACCACTGAGCTAAATCCCCAACCCTGATTTACCACACTTCTTTTGTATTGTTTTGTGTGTTTTGTTTTATTTTTGTTTGAGACAGGGTCTCGCTATATAGTTTGGCTGGCTTGGAACTTACTGTGTAGCTCAGGCTGGCCTCAAACACACAGAGATCCTCCCATCTCAGCCTCCCTACTGCTGGGACAAAAGGCCTGCACCACCATATGTGCAGCCGTATTTTTTATTTTGATTTGTTTGTTTATTTTTGAGTGCTGGGGATTGAATTCAGGGCCTTGTGCTTGCAAGGCAAGCACTCTAATCACTGAGCTAAATCCCCAGCCCCCTATTTTTTATTTTGAGACAGGGTCTAAATTGCTAAATTGTCAAGGCTAGACCCGAATTTTAGATCCTTCTGCTTCAGTCTCCCAGAGTGATAGGATTATTGGAATGCACCACTATACCTGACTTTATCAGCTATCTTCTAATTTTTTTTTTTTTTTTTTGCTATCTTCTAAATTAAAGATTTCTGTCCTCTGCCAAGGCAGCCATGCTTCTTAAAGTCTATCAGGTTGGGGATTAAGCTCAGTGGTTAGAGTACCTGCCTTGCAGGCACAAGGCCCTGAGTTCGATCCCCGGCATCAAAAAGTAAAAAATTAAATAAAGTCTATCAGAAATGACAGTAACTTCCTAAAACAACGAACATATGTAAAAATTTTAAAACTATCTGGCGAGCAGTAAATGTGGACAAATGTTAGCCGATATTATTAACTATGAATAAATATATAAGTATCCACTCTGCACTTTCCAGGTGTTTAGTAAGAAAGGTAGGTGAACTGATATAATGCTAAATATAATAGAGATGAATAAGGAAGGACCTCAGCTGAAAATGCAACTATTTACATCTGGATAGGCTTTCCAGAGGAGAAATTTGAGCTTAGGGCTGAAGGACGACCAGACTTTACAACACAAACAGTGAAAAAGGGCAGAGCCTGAGAGCAGAGGGTCAAGTGTGCAGCAGCCAAGAATCACAGGGGAAGGGAAGTTCAGGACTCCAGTTCAGAGTTGGGGCAGAGGAGTGGAGAATGTTGCCAGGAAGGTGTCTGCAGTTAGATTATTCACACTTTGCTTGTCTATGACAAGTGAATTTTAGCCTGCAGGCCAGTGGTTTCTAAATTGAGCAGACTGTCAGGAATACTTAGGAAGCTACAGTATTTTAAAAGATTGGAACTGGGTGTGGTGGTGGTGTATGCCTGAAGCAGGAGAGTCCACCAGTTCGGGCCCAGTGTGACCACCACAGTAATTCAAGGCCAGCCCAAACAACACAGAGACCTTGTCTCAAAAAAAAGAAAAAAGATTGGAAGGCCCTCCTCCACACATTATGACCCACTGTATGTGGGTGTGGGGCCCCCAAAATGAGTTTGAAAAGTCTCTAGGGTGATTTTGCTGTGAATTAAATTCCTATGCTGGCCTCAAACTAGCTATCCTCCTGCCTCAGTCTCCTGAATGAGGGGATTACAGGCCTGCGTCAGTACCACCTGCTTGTGAATTAAATTTTGGGGCCACTTCTGTGCGGGAAGAGTGAGCCAAACACGAGAATGCAATACGTTCCTTTAGGGAGGAGTTAAATCCTCAGGATGGATACCAACCTCCTCCAGGTCTCTGCTTGTAGGGACAGGGGTCCCCATAGGTAGGGAAAAGATAGAGTAAAGCCGTCATTAGACTCAGAAAGCCAGACAGCTATAATCAAATAGTTAGAAACATAAAGGCAGCCAGATTCCACCAGTCAGAGAGACAAAGGCAAAGAAACTGGTTCCGGGAAGGTCCCCAGGTAATCTGATTAACATAAAGAACACAAACTCCCCCTTTTGATTCTTACATCTCTGCATTACCTAGCCCTAAGCCGCCCACCCGTAATTTCAAAGAAAAGTCACAAAGCTATGAGAAATCAAGGCAGAGATAACTGATAAGCCCAAGAGCCAACCAGATTCCAAGGACTGACCCAAGGAGAAAATCTCAATAAAAAGGGGCTACAACGAAGGGCCCAAGAATATTTCGCTTTTGAAGGCTCCCTACTCGTCGAGTAGCTATCTATCATCTCCCTTTCCCCCTTTTCCTCCCACTTGTAAATAAATTGTCCTCTAAATAAATTGTCTTCTCTTAATTTAAACTGGGTTTCTTTAATTCTTTACTGTAGCTGGGTTTACGATCACCGGGAATTACATTTTCTAGCAGGACAGCAGCTCACAGTCCACCTCCAGATGTAACATGCTGGGCATTTTAAAAGTTTCACCCACCCTTTAAGTAAGATGTGGTGCACGCCTGTAATCCCAGCACTCTAGGAGGCTGAGGCTACAGGATGGCAAATTCGAGTCGAATCCAGCCTAGGCAATTTTACCACTTAATGACACCGTGTCTCAAAATAAAAAATAAAAAAAGCTGGAGAGGTAGCTCAATTCGAAGGCCCTGGGTTTAATCCCCATGCCACTACAAATAAATACATTTTAAAAATAATTTGAAGAATAAAAAATAATTAGAATTTTACCTCCTCACTCATCTTCTAAGGCACCATTTTAGTTATCTACTATATTATCTGAATCCACTCGTTAGAATGTAAGCAGGACAAAGGCTGTGATTTTTCCTATGTTTTTGCTGGTGGTCCTCAGAGCCAAAAACAGTATGGCAAACTGCAGGCCTGATAACTCCGGTTTTGCTTCCCCGGTGCTGAGGATCGGACCCAGGACCTTATACATACGTGCTAGGTAAACGCTGTATCAGCTGAGCTACACCTCCAGCCTGTAAGTATGTTTTTGGATAAATGAATGAACCAAAGGTGGATAAAACGAGAATTTGGCTAGTAGGGAGCAGCAGGGAGGCTGTGGAGAAAGCCCCCGAAATCCCGATGCTGACAGTGTGCTTCAAAGGGAAGGAGAAAGGGACAAAAGCTTGATAGTTTTCTTTGTTTTCCAGGTTATTTGTGATTTCACTCTCACACTTCCGGGCACAGAACAAATTTAATACCTGCGGGAACTTCTACCTGGTTGCGCCTACCGGGGCTGTCAACCAAACCGGCCGCAAGCTGAGCAGCAGACAAAATCCAGAAACCTGATTTATTTTAAGGACGCGCGTCTGCGAGTCAGCGCGCGACCTACCCGCAGGCATGCGCAGTAGACAAAGTCCCGGCGTGCGCGGGAAACCAGGCCACGTCCCTTTCTGATTTGCTGCCGAGGCGGACTCCCGCCCACCTGAGCGCAGCGCTGGATGCTGATTGGGTGTAACTGCAGATGCCCGACGCCGTCGGGGGGCGAGGGAGGGGAGGCGGGAAACAGCCTGCCTGGTGCGGGGTCGCGAGGTTTCTTCAGCCTGTCTGTGGAGAGGCTCCGAAATGGCGGTGCAGCCCAAAGAGACGCTGCAGCTGGAGGGCGCGGCCGAGGTCGGCTTCGTGCGTTTTTTCCAGGCTATGCCGGAGAAGCCGACCACCACGGTGCGCCTCTTTGACCGTGGCGACTTCTATACGGCGCACGGCGAGGACGCCCTGCTGGCGGCCCGCGAGGTGTTCAAGACGCAGGGGGTGATCAAGTACATGGGCCCGGCAGGTGCGTGCCGGGCCGGGGCCCTGGGCCGCGGGCGGCGGGCTGCAGGCGGCGGGGCTTCCCAGCGCGGAGCCGGGGGCGCGGTCTCGGTGCGGGCCGGGTTCCGCTTTCTCTGCCCGCACCACGATATCCGAGCCCCGTGCCCCGCCCCCGAGCTCAAGGCCGGTCTCCGTGGGGCGCTTACGGAGCCCGGCGGTCAGAGCACCGTGTGCTTCCTCAACCGAGTCCTCCTAACTACTGTCAGCAGGCCGGGAATGGTGGAGGGTGGACGGTGGCGGGACCAGGAGACCCCTGCGTGTCACCTACTCCTTTCTCCGCGCGACCCTGGCGAGGCGGATAGGATCTGGCGCCCATCATGGAGCCTGGCTGCCTGAATTCAAGTCGGGCTCTTCTATTTGCCTGCCGTGGGACCTCTGGCCAATCGTGGGAGCTTCACCTCGGCATTCAGTGGCTCTGTCACCTGGCCTCACCTGTCTAGCATCATTCCTCCCAGGAAAACTACAGACTTCTCAGCTTACGTGGGCTTGGTACTCTAGATAGTTCCTGTTGATCTCTCTCTTCCCTGGCTCTGTTGCTTCTCCTTTCAGTGACAGTAATGGAAAGCGCATTCTAGCGGAATTAGGAGCTGGTATTTCTGGTCCGGGTGGCAGATGGGCTGTTGTATTTCATTCACGAGAGAGGAGTATGTTGTCTGTCAGGCAGGGTCATGGAAGCTAGATGAAGAGGCCGTCTTTGCCCTCATAGAGCTCATTCTAGTAGAAGACGATGGAGATGTCATTACAGTTCAGAGTGAAGGTCTATGCAGGTGAATGGGGGAACCAATTGGTCAAGAGACACAGAAGCAGGATCACGAAGGACTGGACATTTCTTTTGTTTGTTTTTTTTGAGACGGGGTCTAGATAAGCAGTTCAGGCTGGCCTTGAACTACGTATGTTCAAGCTGGCCTAAAACTCGTGGCGATCCTGTCGCCAGTACTGGGATTACAGGTGTGCACCACCCTATCTGGCTATTCACTATTTTATACCCTTCATAGTACCTGGGACATAAAATCAGTGTTTAATAAATAGTTTATTGGGTGATTGAATTATTGTGAGAACACTGTAGGCTGGGGAGACTGTCTTTGGTGCTTGAACACTTGCTACCTCAAGTCCTCAAATCTGTTAACATACTTAAAACTGTTCTTTTTTAGGAGCAAAGACTCTGCAGAGCGTTGTGCTTAGCAAAATGAATTTTGAGTCTTTTGTGAAAGATCTTCTTTTGGTTCGACAGTATAGAGTTGAAGTTTATAAGAATAAAGCTGGAAATAAGGCATCCAAAGAAAATGATTGGTATTTGGCATTTAAGGTAATTATCTTTTTAAATTTTTTTAAAAGTAGAAAAAAAATGAAAATGTGAAGAATTAATGGTGTGTTTTAATATTTTAACCAGATTGTAATTGTAAAATGTTTGGAAAAACTTTTGATATGATTTAGCTTTTGGTTTTTAAGAAAGTTTTTGTTTTGTTTTGTTTTAAATGGTGCTGGTTCCCTAGCACCAAAAGAAAAAAAGGTGCTGGGGGTTGAACCCAGGGCCTCACTTGTTAGGCAAGCACTCTGCCACTGAGCTACATCCCTAACCCTTAAAAGGTTAGTTTGACCCGGGTGGTGGCATATACTTGTAATCCCAGCACTTGGGAGGCTGGGGCAGGAGGATCACAAGTGTGAGGCAACCTGAGCTGTGTGTAGTGAGACCCTTGTCTCAAAAAAATACAGCTTAATAGCAAATAAGAAACTTTTTTGTTTTTGTTTTTGTTTTTGTTTTTTGAGATGGGGTTTTGCTGTGTAATTCAGCCTGGGCTTGAACTCATGGCAATCCTCCTGCCTCAGTTTTCAGAGTGCTGGGATTACAGGGGTGCACCACCACAGTTTGTTTTTTCTCTTTTTGGTGCTAGGGATCAAACTCAGGGCCTTGTGCTTGTGAGGTAAGCACTCTAACGACTGAGCTAAATCCCCAGCCCCCACCACCAAAGTTTAAATTAGAAATTTAGTAGATCCACATTGAGAGATGACTTTGAATACTTGGCATTGTCACTGTTCCTAAAACATAATTGTGGATAATGCCCTGTGCATTTGAATGCCAATAATAAAGAAGGATATGATTTTACTATTTTCGAAGTATATCAAACAATTTAAATGTTCCCCATGTCTCATCTCTACACGCTTGTCACATGTTTGCATCTTCTTGTGCATTTTTTCCATTAGGGAGTAACTTTATAGAAGCCTGCAGCATTATTCATGGTGGTCGTATTCCTTGGTGTATCTTGTTGCACACCTAATGCCTTCAGAGAGAAGCAGTGCTGTTGATTTTTGTTTTATCTCTTTCTTTCCTTCTTTCTTTCTTTCTTTTTTTTTTTTTTTTTTTTTTTTTTTTTTTTTTTTTTTTTTTTTTTTTTTTTTTTTTTTTTTTTTTGTTTATTTTCTGTCTAGGTTTTTAACTTTTTTTGAAATTCATTCTCTCTCTCTCCATATATATATATCATCCAGGTTCTTCTCTACAATGAGGAAAGAATTGCAAGTGTATACTCCATAGTAGGTAGTAGGTAGCTGCATTTATTGGAGATCTCCGGGAAGGTAGCAGCTGGGACAAGGGAAAGGGAAAAGGCAGGAAGGGCAGAATCTAGGGCCAAAAGGCACATGAGTGTGAAGAGCGAAAAGGGAATAATAGCATGTGTGCTAACTCAGGCTCCTTGATTTTTTTTTTTTTTTTTTTGGTGCTGGGGATCAAACTCAGGGCCTTGTGCTTGCTAGGCAAGCACTCTACCACTGAGCTAAAACCTCAGCCCCCAGGCTCCTTGAATTTAAAGGGTAGGCATGTCTGACTTCTAGGTGCCTTCCACTGAGTTTTTTTACTAGCATCAGAACCCAGCCCCATAGGGCAGGGCGATTACATAGGCTTTTCGTTACTATGTTTTGTTCCTCCTTTAAGAAAATGGAGGATTTAGCTCAGTGTTTAGAGAGCTTGCCTCACAAGTACAAGGCCCTGAGTTCAATCCCCAGCACCAAAAAAGGTGGAAGCCTGGATAATCCTTAAAATGTTTATGTTTGTAGTTGAGCTTTTGGGGAGTGGAGTGGCTCACTCATCTCCTTTGTTTCCAACTGTACTCCATACACACACACACACACACACACACACATGTATGTATGTATGTATATATACATACGTATGCATATATGGAGAGGGTGACTTTCCAAGGTCAGTATTCAAGGTAGTTATACTTTATATGTAATTAATACATAGTTTGACAGAATGTAGAAATTTAAGCACAGCATTAAAAGATTAGCAGTTTGGGTATATTAATGATTATGTGTGTGTAAGCCCAGCTGCCACATTTAAAATTGAAATCACTTTTTTTTTTTTTTTTTTTTTTTTTTTTTGGTGCTGAGGATCAGACTCAGGGCCTTCCGCTTGCAAGGCAAGCACTCTAACCACTGAGCTAAATCGCAGCCTGAAATCACTTTCGACAGATGTATTTATTTATTTATTTGACCGTCTTGTTATGCAGCCCAGCCTAGCCTTGAACATGAAGTACTCCTGGGTGAGCTTCCTGAGTGCTGCTGTTAGAGGCATGCACCATCATGCCTGGTAACAGAATTACTGTTGTGCCAAAGAATTAGTTGTGCCAGAGGGTTGTGAAAATAATTAGAAGAGGAGGGAGGGTACTTTATAGAAAATGTAATAATAATTGGATATATGGAGACAAGCAGTTATTTTTGTAAGAAAACATTTTACTAATAAAATTCTAGGGCTGGGGATTTAGCTCAGTGGTTAGAGTGCTTGCCTTGCAAGCACAGGCCCTGAGTTCAATCCCTGGCACCAAAAAAAAAAAAAATTCTGTTTGCTAGTAAAATTTTTTTTTTTTCTTTTTTTTGTGGTGCCGGGGATCGAACTCAGGCCCTTGTGCTTGCAAGGCAAGCACTCTAATCACTGAGCTAAATCCCCAGCCCCTGCTAGTAAAATTTTTAAGTGTTCGGCAGTTTCTTAAAGTTTTTCTTTATTTTTTGCTTAGGCTTCTCCTGGAAATCTTTCTCAGTTTGAAGACATTCTCTTTGGTAACAATGATGTGGCAGCTTCCATTGGCGTTGTGGGCATTAAAATGTCTACAGTTGATGGTCAGAGACAGGTTGGCGTTGGGTATGTTGACTCCACACAGAGGAAGCTCGGACTGTGTGAGTTCCCTGATAATGATCAGTTTTCCAATCTTGAGGCCCTCCTGATTCAGATTGGACCAAAGGAATGTGTTTTACCAGGAGGAGAGACTGCTGGAGACATGGGGAAGCTGCGTCAGGTAAGGGAGTAATGCAGGCCTGGCAAAGGCTTTTTAATTCAAGTGATATTGTTTTATTTATGGGAAAATCAGGACAGTTTTTTTTTTAAGACAGTTTTGTTTTTTTTTTTTTGGTGGTGCCGGGGATTGAACTCAGGCCCTTGTGCTTGCAAGGCAAGCACTCTAATCACTGAGCTAAATCCCCAGCCCCTTAAGACAGTTTTTAATCTAATCAAAATCATGTTTTATTTTGAAGAATATCTTGGTGTTCATCTTTGACAGAAACAGTATCTTTTTTTTTTTCTTGTGCTGGGGATTGAACTCAAGTCCTTGTGCTTGCTAGGCAAGCACTCTACCACTGAGCTAAATCTCCAACCCAGAAACAGTATTTTTAAGAAGACATCAGAATAAGCTGTTCCTTGTGTAAGACTTGTACCTCAGATCCTTTCTCCTCTCTCTTCTTTCTGCCTTCATTCCAAAAGTGTAATCATTACGGTAAATATTACTTCTTTAGCATGATTCATCAAATAAATAATGTGAAGGTCTTTTTAGGATTTTTTTCGTTTTGGTGGTCTGGTGGTTCAGCTTGGGTCCTGGAGTATTTCTAAGTGGGTGTTCAACCATTGAGTTTGTCTTGAGACCTAGAATTATATTTTGATAGTTCAAGGGGAATTTGTATTATTTATTTATTTATTTATTTATGCATGCAGGGCTGGGGATTGAACCCAGGGCCCTATGTGTTTTGGGTAAACAGGCTACCACTGAGCTGCATCTCCAGCCCCAAGTGCAGTTTTAGCCCCTTATTTCACTGATTATTTTAAGCAAATTCTGATGTGTCATTTGTATAAATATATGGTTTATTATTTAGATATTTCTGAAGTTTGAAGATGTGTCCTCTAAGGATTCTTTTTTTCTGGGGCTGAAATACCATAAGAATTGCTATGAGTTAGCAAACCTATCATAAACATTTTTAGGATAGATAGTATCTAAAGCAATTTTCACAAATAGTATTCTGTTAAGAGTTTTTACTCTTGGAACTATTTTTTATTGACATAGGGTCCCACTATGTATTTCAGGCTGACCTTTAACTAACTATGCAGTTTACGCTGGCATTGAACTCATAGCAGTCTCCTGCCTCAGTCTCCTCAGTGCTGGGATTACAGGCATGGACTACTACCCCCAGCTTTAGTTTATAGATCTTTTTAAAAATGTATAAGTAATGTTTCCAGTGTTTTGCACATTGTATAAAAGCCTAATAGGAAGGTTAATGATCTGTTAAAATGTTGTCAGTTTAATTTGTCAGCTTTTTTGGTTCTTGTTGTAGCAGTAGTGGGGGATGGAATCCAAAACCTTTACACTGAGCTACATTCCCACCCCTTTTTAAAAATTTTATTTGTTTGTTTATTGAGAAAGGGTCTCACTAGGTAGCCCAGGCTGGCCTGGAACTCCCAGTGGTCCTCCTACCTCCACACCTGAGTGCCGCGATTACAGGCATGTGTCTCCATGCCCGGCTTTTTTATTTTTTCAGACAGTCTCCCTCAAAGTCACTAAGTTATCCAGGTTGGGCTTGCATTTTACAATATTCCTGCCTCAGCTTCCCAGAGAGCTGGGATTATAGATGTGTGCCAGTTAAACTTTTTTTCTCAGTTTTTTAATAGTAATTTAAAATACTTCTTGTAAAACAGATTATTCAGAGAGCAGGAATTCTGATCACAGACCGAAAAAGAGTTGACTTTTCCACAAAAGACATTTACCAGGACCTCAACCGGTTGTTGAAAGGCAAAAAAGGAGAACAGATGAATAGTGCTGTTTTGCCAGAGATGGAAAATCAGGTATGTGAATTTATTCTTAAATTATAATAACTTTTTAGAAGGCTACTTCTCTCAGATTTATTTTAAAACCTAAACTCTGGATTGGTAATATTAAGCTTATTTTATCTTTGATTATGTTTGAAACAAATTTAAGGATAGTATTGAAAAAATTTAAACATAAATTTAAATATGTCATTATAGTTAAATGGCACATATGCCTGGAGTGTACTATAGAAGGACTTTTTTTTTTTTTTTTTTTTTTTTTAAAGTCAGGGTCTCACTGTATAGCCCAGGCTGGCCTTGAGCTCGTGGTGATCCTCTGCCTCTGCCTCCCCAGTGCTGGGATTACAGGTGTGCACCCCCACACCTGATTTAGAAGGACTTTAATAGTTTCACAGTAGAGATTCTGACTCCTGGCACGTCAGTAGGGGGTAGCATAGTGACTAGAGAGGGAAAAAGTTGTTTCCTATCTTAGTTTTGTTATGTATCACCTGTGGGGGGGACGTTAATAAGTACCTTTCTGAGAGGTGGTTTCATTTATCTGTAAATAAGGCTAAAACTACTACCCTGAAGGATTGTTAAGGGAGATTAGTAGGTAATGAGGAATTACACAATAAATGCTACCTGTACTCAGTCGGGGTCAAAAATTGGCATGAGTTATATATGTTAATGATGAAATGAAAATGCAGGAGCTAGGGGTATATGTAGCTCAGCAGTGGAGTGCCTCAGCATGAGGCCCTAGGTTCAGTGCCTAGCGTGGCTGGAAAAATGCACGCAGTGTAACTTTATGGCACTTTCAGTGGTTGAAGTTTATATTACTGGTCGAATCTTAGATGTGGTATGGCTTGAGAGGCATATTTTCAGCAGTAAAATACTGGAAACTCTATTTGTGGATCACTGATGAATAAAATTAAAAATTCTACTGTTTATTCAAACAAGACAGAATGGACTTTATATAGCTGCTTACAGTTTTCAAAGTAGACTTCAAACTAGAATGAACTGAGACTATTATGACTTGTGACTTTGAAGTGTTTATCAAGTAATTGATCCTAGAAAAGCCTTTTTTTGGCATGGTTTTGGAGGTTGAACCTAAAAAAACACTCTACCACTGAGTTATATTCCTAGCCTTTAAAAAAATTTTTTTTATAATTTCGAGTCAAGGTCTTGCTAAATTGCCCAGGCTGGCCTCTCCTGCTTCAGCTTTGCGAGCAGCTGGGATTACAGGTGTGCTCTTCCAAGTTAATTTTATGTTTATAATTTGTTTTGTGAGACAGTGAAAAACTAGGATGGATGAGCAATAATGTCAGAATTAGAAAAATTTATTCCTTTGTTGTTGAAAATATGAAGCTCTTAGAGATACTAAAAAGTCTACCTCTTGGGCTAGAGATTTAGCTCAGTGGTCAGAGTGTCTGCCTCGCAAACACAAGGCCCTGAGTTCAATCCCCAGCACCAAAAAAACAAAAAACAAACAAACAAAAAAGTCTACTTCTTGATGACATAAGAAGAGATCCTTATGTATTAATTAGGGTTTGGCGAGAGGTTGCTATGTTATCAGATGAGAAAAATAGATACACCGTGAACATGGTGTTAAGTACTATTTATTTTATTTTATTTTATTTTACTTTATGGTGCTAGGGATTGAACCCAGGACCGTGTGCATACTATGCATGTATTCTACCACTGAGCTACATCCCTGGCCCCTCAAGTATACTTTAATAAATATAATTTGTCATTGGCTTATCAGTTTGATGTCTTTTCGGTTTTTTTGAGACAGATCTTACTGTGTAGTTCAAGGTAGCCTTGAACTCACTATGTAGCCCAGGCTGGCCTCTAACTGCAGTGATCCTCCTGCTTCAGCCTCCCAAGTGCTGGGATTACAGGCATATGCCACCACATCTGGCTCAGTTTGGTGTCAGGCTTTTTTGTTTTTTGTTATAGTAATAACATAGGCAATAAGAATATATGTAATTTAGACTTTGTTCAAATATGTATATGGGAAAGTGTATATACTATAAGTCTGTCATAGACTTTTCATTAACCGAATATACCCACCTGATCAACGTCCATGAAATGGAAGATTAATGGAACCTATAAGCCCCTTTTGTGCTTCCTTACATTCATTACTCTTCACCAGGGTAACTTGGTTCTGACCTCTGACAGTATAGATTAGTTTTGTTTATTTTTTCTGACAGTATAGATTAGTTTTGCCTAATTTTGTAGTTTATATAAATGGAATTATGTAACATTTTTATTTCCATTTAATGTTTGTCAGATTTATCCATACTCTTCATAATGCTGTTTGCCATTTTGGGCGTTTGTTTTTTTTTTTTTTTTCTGGTGCTGGGGCTCAAACTCAGGGCCTTGGGTTTGCAAGGCAAGCACTCTAACCACTGAGCTAAATCCCCAGCCTTGTTTTCTAATCTTGAGAGAGTGATTTTTATTTTCTTAGTTCAGATGGGGAAGGAACAGCAAGAAAAATGACTGTAATTATTTTTTATTTTCCATTTGTTTTTTTAAACTCTAGAATTAGTACTGGTGATATAGGAGTCTTTTATTTTAAATCCTGAACTTTAGGTTGCAGTTGCATCATTGTCTGCAGTAATCAAGTTCTTGGAACTCTTATCTGATGATTCAAATTTTGGACAGTTTGAACTGACTACTTTTGACTTTAGCCAGTACATGAAGTTGGATATTGCAGCAGTTAAAGCCCTTAATCTTTTCCAGGTAAAAAAGAAAGGGGGGGGCAGTTTAAAAAATATTTTCTTTGTTACATACTCATGCATATTATAAGTAATTTAAATATTTTGAAGTGTTAGAGTAGATAAACAGTTTCAAATTACTGTATTTCATTTTTCTAGTTCCACGATATATACTTAATATTTTTCCTGCTTTAAGAGTAGTTTTGTGGGGCTGGGGATTTAGCTCGGTGGTTAGAGTGCTTGCCTTGCAAGCGCAACGCCCTGAGTTCGATCCCCAGCACCAAAAAAAAAAAAAAAAAAAAAAAAGTAGTTTTGTACGTTAACAACAGTTCTTTAAAGTTGCATTCTCAAAAGCTTTATGTCTTAAACTAGTAATTATAAAGTGGTTTTGGCTTAGGAAAAAAGGTATAGTTGAAACAGGTTGAAAGTTGGGCTTGGTAAAAGGGATATTTTTGTGTGGAAATTTTTTATTTCACATTTAAAGAATATTTATGTGTTCTTGTTCCCAAAAGTATTTAATGGTTTTTTAACAGCATAATAAGATTTCACTAGTGAATGTGCCAGTCTTCTTGCTTGATGTAATTTTTTTGTTTATTAGGGTTCTGTTGAAGACACCACTGGCTCTCAGTCTCTAGCTGCGTTGCTGAATAAATGCAAAACCCCCCAAGGACAGAGGCTAGTTAACCAGTGGATTAAGCAGCCTCTCATGGATAAGAACAGAATAGAAGAGAGGTACAGTACTAGCGTGTACTCTTGTCATCTCTATATAATTTGCAGCTCTTTTGTATGATTTTTAAAAATTTTAATTTTTATTAATACATGCTTGTAGTACATAATGATTACATTTGTCATGACAAGTTGGTACATGTATATAATGTATCTTGATTCTTTTTATCCCCTTCCTCCTTCTCCCTCCCCTCTCTTCTGTATGATTATACCACTTATTCTTTTTTTTTTTTTTTGGTGCTGGGGGTGGAACTCAGGGCCTTGCACTTGCTAGGCAAGTGCTCTACCTCTGAGCTAAATCCCCAACCCCAGTGCCACTCATTCTGATACAATTTTTGCATTAGGAGCCAGACATGGTGTGCACCTGTAATCCCAGCACTCTTGATGCTTAGGCAAGAGGATTCTCTGGAGTTTGAGGCCAGCCTGGGCTTAGGAAAAAAATTTTTTTAAAATTTTGCACCCATATTTTATCATATAATGGCAATATAGTAGTAGTGATTTAGATTGATTTTTGAAGGGGTGCTAGGGATAGATTGATTAAAGAATGTGTTTTCTTTTGTTTTTTTGTGGTGGGGATTGAACTTAGGGCCTTGTGCTTGCAAGGCAAGCACTCTAACCACTGAGCCAAATCCCCAGCAAGAACATTTTTTTTTTAATTTATTTTAATGGTACATTTTAGATGTACATAGTGATAACATTCATCATAGGGGATTTGTACATGATATATCTTGTTGCTTCTTTTTTTCCCATTCTCCTCCCCTCCCTTCATCCCCTCCTCCCTCCTTATTTACAAAAGCTTTGTTTACATTTTTTCCTTCCATTTCTTATTTCTCTTGTCCCTCTGTTCCTCATCCCCCCCCCCCCGTTCCCTTTCCCATTTGGACATTTTCTTCCCTTTCCCAATATAATACATTTTAGTCGTTATTTACACTTTCAGTTTCTCACACCAGAGAAACAGTGCAGTATTTAAACATGTGTATCTGATTTATTTCACTTAATAGTGTGGTCTCAAGATGTGTCCATTTACCTAGAAATATTTCAAGCTTATCTTTCTTTATGGCAGAGTAGTACTCTATTGTATAAAAAAGCCACATTTTCTTTATCCATTCCGCTGTTGATGGGCATTTGGGCTATTTCCAAGATTTAGCTATTAAAAACTGTGCTGCTATAAACATGGGTGTGCATATATCGCTGCAGTTTGATGCTTTTAATTCTTTTGGGAAGTTGCCAAGAAGGGAAATAGCTGGGTCAAATGGAATCTCTAGTCCTAGTTCCCTGGGGAATCTCCACACTGATTTCCATAGTGGTTGCACCAGTCTGCATTCCCACCAACAGTGGAGAAGTGTTCCTTTTTCTCCACAGCCCCTCTAGTATTCGTTATTGGCTGATTTGAAGAATGTATTTTCTTATTTTTTATTTTTTATTGTTTTTGTGGTGCTGGGGATCGAACTCGGGCCCCTGTGCTTGCAAGGCAAGCACTTTAACTACTGAGCTAAATCCCCAGCCCCTAAGAAGAACGTATTTTCTTAAACAAGTTTTTGTTTTCTACTATAAAAAAGGGAAAATTTTAGGGCTGGGGATATAGATCAGTGGTAGAGCACTTGCCTAGCATGCATGCATGAGGCCCTGGGTTCACTTCCCATTATTGTAGAGAGGGCCAAAAAAGGCAGTGTAGGGGAGGGTGTTCTTTGCAATAATAAAGTTGGGAAAGATTTGGGGATTTAGCTCAGTGGTTAGAGTACTTGCCTTGCAAGCACAAGGCCCTGAGTTTGATCCCTAGCACCAAAAAAAGAAAAACCACATCTTCTTTAGCCATTCATTAGTTGTTGGGCGTTTAGGTTGTTTCCAAGACTTAGCTATTACAAATTGTGTTGCTATGAACATGGTTGTGCATATATCGCTGTGGTATGATGATTTTAATTCTTCTGGGAAGATACCAAGCAGAGGAATAGCTGGGTCAAATGGAACCTCTAGTTGTAGTTTTCTGAGGAATCTCCACACTGATTTCCACAGTGGTTCGACTAGCCTACATTCCCACCAACAGTGGAGGAAGGTTCCTTTTTCCCCTGCAGCCCTGCCAGCATTTGTTATTGGTTAATTTTTTTGATAATAGCTGTTCTTTCTGGAGTAAGATGAAATCTTAGCATTGTTTTGATTTGCATCTCTCGAATGACCAATGATGTTGACCATTTTTTCATGTATTTATGTGCTGTTTTTGTTTACTTGTTTGAGAAATGTTTATTCATTTCAGATGCCCATTTTTGGATAGGGTCTTTAAATTTGGGGGGTCTGATTTTTTTTTTTTTTTGAGTTCTTTATATATTCTAGATGTTAGACCTTTGTCTGAGGGACAGCTGGCAAAAATTTTTTCACAGTCTGTGGGTTTTTGCCCCGCTGTATTGGTGATTTCTTTTGCTGTACAAAAGCCTTTTAATAGGATGTGGTCCCAAGCACTGATTCTTTGTATTGTTTTCCATGCAGACTGGGTTCTGTTCATAAATTTTTTTCCTATGTGTTCGAGAGTTCTTCCTATTCTATTCTCCAGTAGATTTAGTATTTCTGTTTTAATGTTTACATCTTTGATCCACTTTGATTTTAGCCTAGTACATGGTGAGAGACATGTATCTAGTTTTAGTTTCCAGCATGTGGCAAGCCAGTTTTTCCAGCACCATTTATTTAAAGAGGTTATCTTTCTTCCAGAGAGAGTGTTTGGCTCCTTTGTCGAAGATGAGGTATTTGAATGTGTTTGGAGTTATTTCTGTATCTTCTAACTTGTTCCATTGGTCCTCGAGTCTGTCTTTGTGCCAGTACCATGTTGTTTTTATCACAGAAGCTTTATAGTATAATTTCAAGTCAGGAATTGTGATGCTCCCTGCCTTATTCCTGTTGCCCAGGATTGTTTTTGCTATTCTTGATCTCTTCTGGTTCCAGATTAATTTCATGATTGCTTTCTGTAATTCTCTGAAATATGTTAATGATATTTTGATTGGAATTGCATTAAATCTATATAGTAATTTAGGAAGTATGGTCATTTTCATTATGTTTGTTCTTACTACCCATGAACATGGGATATCTTTCCATTGTCTGAAATTCCTTTCAATTTCCTTTTTTAGAGTACTGTAGTTTTTAATGAAAAGATCTTTTACTTGTTTTGTTAAATAGATTTCTAAGTATTTCATTTTTTTGGATGTGATCGTGAAGGGAATATCTTCTGTTATTTCTTTCTCACTGAGTTTGTTATTGGTATATAGGAATGCTGTAGACTTTTGGGTGTTGACTTTGCAACTGAATTTAGTTATTAAATCTAGAAGTTTTTTGGTGGAATTTTGGGGGTCTTCTATGTAGAGTATCATGTCATCCGCAAATAATGATAGTTTAACATCTTTCTTTCCTATCTTTATTCCTTTTATTTCTTTCTCTTGCCTGATTGCTCTGGCTAATGTTTCTAGAACTATATTGAATAATAGTGGTGATAGTGGACAATGTTGTCTTGTTCCAGATTTTAGTGTGAAAGCTTACAGTTTCTGACCATTTAGTGTAATGTTGGCCGTTGGTTTGTCATAGATGGCTTTTATCAGATTTAGGTGTAGACCGTCTATTCCTGATTTCTGTAGAGTTTTTATCATGAATGGGTGTTGGATTTTGTCAAATGCCTTTTCTGCATCCATTGAGATGATCATGTGATTTTTGTCTTTGATTCTGTTGATATGGTATATTACATGTATTGATTTGTGTATGTTGAACCATCCCTGCATCCCTGGGATGAATCCTGCTTGGTTGTAGTATATAATCCTCTTGATAATGTGTTGCATTCTGTTTGCTAGTATCTTATTGAGAATTTTCACATCTATGTTCATTAGGGAAATTGGTCTGTAGTTCTCTTTTTTGGTTGGATCCTTTTCTGGTTTTAGTATCAGGTTAATGCTTGCTTCCAGGAATGATTTTGGAAGTACTGCTTCCTTTTCAATTTCATTAAAGAGTTTGAGGAATAGTGGTATTAGATCATGTCTGAATTTCTTGTAGAATTCAGCTGTGAAACCATCAGGACCTGGGCTTTTCTTTGTTGGTAGTTTTTTAATTATCTCTTCAATTTCAATGGCTGATATTGGGTTATTTAGTATTTTTGTCTCTTCTTGATTCAGTTTTGGTAGTTCTTATGTTTCTAAGAATCTGTCCATTTCTTCAGTGTTTTCCATCTTGTTTGAGTATAGGTTCTTGAAGTAGGGGCTTATGATCTTTTGGATTTCCATAAGGTCGGTTGTGACTTCACTCCTTTCATTTTTTTATTGTGTGGATTTGTGTGTTTTCTTTCCTTTTTTTGGTAAGATTGGCTAAGGGTTTGTCTATTTTATTAAATCTTTCAAAGAACCAACTCTTTGATTCATTGATTCTTTGTATGGTTTTCTTAGTCTCAATTACATTAATTTCAGCTGTGATCTTAATTTCCCCCTTGTACGAGCTTTAGGTTTGATTTGTTCTTCTTTTTCTATACGTTTGAGGTTCAACATTAAGTTGTTTATTTGAGCTCGTTCTGTCTTCCTGATGTGGAAGTTCAATGCAATGAATTTCCCTTATAGTACTGCTTTCATTGTATCCCATAGGTTCTGGTATGTTGTACGGCATTGTCCTTAAACTGTATAAATTGCTTAATTTCTTCTTTAATTTCTTCTGTGATCCAACTGTTGTTCAGAAGGATGTTGTTTAGTTTCCATGTGTTTATGTAGTTTTTTTGGTTTCTATTACCATTGACTTCCAGTTTCATTGCACTGTGGTCTGATAATATGCATGGGATAATTTCAGTTCCTCTACATTTACTTAAACATGCTTTATGAGCTAGTATGTGGTCTATTTTGGAGAACGTCCCACATTCTGAGAAGAATGTGTACTCTGCTGTTGTGGGGTGGAACACTCTGTAGACATCTGCTAAGTGCATTTGTTTGCAGATTTGATTCGGTTCTGATATTTCTTTGTTAATTTTTTGCCTAGTTGATCTGTCTCTTTGTGACAGTGGGGTATTGAAGTCTCCCATTATAATTGTGTTAGTGTTTATTTGATCTTTCATGGTCCCTAATATTTGTTTTATGTAGTTAGGTGCACAGATATTTGGTGCATAAATATTAATGATTATTATTTCTTCCTCTTGGAGTTTTCCCTTGAAGTATGTAGTGACCTTCTTTGTCCCTCTTGATCTGTTTTGGTTTAAAGTTCACTTTGTCTGAGATTGGGATAGCAACCCCTGCTTTTTTCTGGTTTCCTGTTACATGAAATACTGTTTTCCATCCTTTGATTTTCAGTCTGCGAATTTCCTTTTGAGTTAAATGTCTCTTGTATGCAGCATATTGATGGATCTTGTTTCTTGATCCATTCTGCTAGTCTGTTTCTTTTGATTGGTGAGTTGAGACCATTTACATTGATGGTTGCAGCTGTTGTATATTGACTTACCATTGTCATAGATCTTTTCTGTTGTTGGTTCTGTGTTTCACCTCAGTTTAATTGCTTGTCTTGCTTGGTGGATTCTTTTTATTAGTGTCCTTGTAATTATGGTTTCCTCTTTTTTTTTTTCTTTCTTTTTTTTTTTTTTTGACGCTGGGGATCGGACTCAAGGCCTTGTGGTTGCAAGGCCAGCACTCTAACTGCTGAGCTAAATCCCCAGCTATGGTTTCCTCTTTTTCTGGGATATCCTTCAAAATATTTTGTAGAGGTGGTTTGGAGATCATGAATTTCTTCAGTTGTTTGTCATGGAAGTATCTTATTTCATTGTTGAATTTGAAAGATAATTTGTCTGGGTACATCAATCTGGATTGGAGATTATTTTCTTTTAAGGCTTGAAATATTTTGCTCCAGGCTGTCCTTGATTTAAGGGTTTGTGTTGAGAAGTCTGCTATGATTCTGATGGTGATTTGTGTTTTTTCCTCTAACAATTTTCAGTATTCTGGGCTGGGGATTTAGATCAGTGGTTAGAGTGTTCACCTTGTAAGCACAAGGCCCTGAGTTCAATCCCTGGTACCAAAAAAAAAAAAAAAAAAAAACACCAAAAAACAAAAAAATTTCAGTATTCTGTTCTTTTGTTGAATTTCTGGAATCTTGATTATTTATATGTCTTGGTGTAGATTTATTTTGGTCATGGATAATTGGGGTTCTATATGCCTCACTTATCTGTATGTCAAGTTTTCTCCTCATGCTTGGGAAGTTTTCTGTCATTACTTCTGTAAGTAATCTTTTTATATCCTTTGCACTGTCCACTTCTTTTTCATTCACTCTGATCAATCTTATGTTGTTCTTCTTTGCATCATCTTGCAGTTGTTGTATTGATTTTTTATAGTTTGTAGCTATTTTTAAGAAGTTTTCCTTTTCATGGTCATGCACTGCTGTGCTGTCTTCTAGGTCTGAGATTTTTGTCTTTGCTTTCATTTAATTTACTCCATATACTTTCAAGGGAGTTTTTGATTTATAGGCTATCTGTTTGGATCTGTTTCATGGGTTCTATTTTTTTGCTGAGTTGAGTGGTCAAGTTTTCCATTGTTTTTCTAAGCTCTGTTTTTTTATGTGTGTCTACTCTAATCTCACTAAGCAGGTCTTTATCATGATCATCATCTCTTTCTTAACTTGGCCAATTATTTCTAATCTGATGTTCTCCATAGCCTCATCCATCTGTTTTTTAGCTTCTGCTGCTAATTTTCATTTCTGAAAATTTGGTTGAGTGTTTTCTGATTTCCTCTATTTGATTGTTCTCTGGAGTTCTGGGTGGGCTGGGAGTCTGGGGTCATATTTTACTTCTGGGTCTCATCATTTTCTTTGTACCTATATGTATTTCCCCCCTTTTAGTTTCAGTGCTGATTTTTATACTTAGTTTATGGGGGGTTACTTGAAGACAAATATCAATGCTTCCCAAGGAGAAGTCTGTTCCTTTAGTGTCTTCTAGGTATATGTGGTTCTTGGCTTTTGTGTCTGTTGCAGGACCCTGGACTATGTTAATGGTTACCTCAGATAACTACAGTATTAGCATATGAGAAAGTACAACTGGTTATAATCTGTGTAACACCCTTGTTACACTAGTACATTGGGAATAGCAATAGCATTAATTACATTCATGAAGTCAACCAACTGTGATAACTGTTAGCTTTGTATCTTTAACCATAGGAGCAAGGTCAACACAGTTATAAAGCAGAATCCAATATAAACCAGGAATTTGTATGTAGTGGGTTTCCCATTAGTAAAGTGGTTTTTACCCTGAGTGTAGGGGGTAATGAGGGATAGGAAAAGTAGAGAGGTCAATGAAGAGAGTTCTAGTAGATGCAAGACCTAAGGATAAAAGGATGTTACTTATAGTTTGGGAAACTTGAGTAGATAATTTAGGAAGAGTGACGGGTGGGAGTGGTGGGTCAAACCATGAAGAATCTAAACACTTTTCACTCATGAAAAATGAAAGGGAGAGAGAAAACGAAAAGAAAAAGAAAAATCAGAGCATTTGGTTGAGGAAGGTGAGCTAGGAGCAAGGTGGGAGTCAATAAAAGTAAAAACCTGAACAGCAGCAACAAGAAAGAATAGGTAGAAAAGAGATCACATCACATAGGTAACAGAATGAGTAAGAGAAAGAAAAAATAAAAGGAGAAACAAAACAAATATGTACATATATTATATATACATGTACATACAGTGGAATTTCTCTGATGTCCACCACTCTGTGGAGGTGCACAGGCCAAAACCTGATTCTGTGTTTGTTAGCCCTGCCAAGTCTGCAGAGATTAGTGCTGGGTACTCTGTTGATCTTGGCCTCCAGGTGTGGAGTCTGGGGTGGGTTTCAGACTGCAGCTGTCTGGGAGATCCTTCATAGCCCACCTACGTCTCCTTACCTTTTATGTCTCTAAACCTTTCCTCAGTGGTGTGGGTATTGTTGGCTCTACCACATAGTGATGGCTTAAATCAGAAGAGAAATGTTAAAAAAAAAAAAAAAGAGAGAGCGAGAGACAGGCAATGGTGCGCTTCTGTCCATGACCTTTACCATGTTACTTGAGTTTTGCCCTGCCAGTGCGTGGGCAGAGCCAGCACAGATCAGCAGCCGGGGAGCCTGCAGACTGGCTGGCTCAAGCCTCTTGGTCTGATGATCAAGTGCCGAGTTGTTCCCAGAAGGGGGGGAACTGGTGCAGATTGGCGGCCCGCGAGCCTGCAGATGACTGGCTCAAGCCTCTTGGTCCAACGATCAAGCCAAACACATCTCTGTAGCATAGGAACACAGAAATTGAGAAACAACCCTTGTGGGTCGGGGATTCAGCTCGGTGGTAGAGCGCTTACCTAGCAAGTGCAAGGCCTGGTGTTTGATCCCCAGCACCCCCCCCCCAAAAAAAAAACAACACAGCTAGCACCCCACAAATTTCCCTCACTTCTCACCTGGTTCCCACCCTCATCCTCTAAGAGTATTTACTACCTTGACTCTGACATTAGAGATTGGTTTGTTTTGCTTGTTTTTGACCTTTGTATGAATATAGTCATTTCATATAGTACTCTTCTTACCTTAGAGGACAGTCTCTTCCTCTCTCTCTCTCTCTCTTTTTTTCTTTTCTTTTGGTGCCGGGGATTGAACTCAAGGCCTTGTGCTTGTGAGGCAAGCACTCTAACAACTGAGCTAAATCCCCAGCCCCTCTCTCTTTCTTGAAACAGAGTCTTACTGAGTAGTTCAGACTGGCCTAAACTCACTGTATAGCCATGTTGGCCTCAAGCTCATGGCCAGCCATCCTTCTGCCTCAGCCTCCCGAGTGTTGGGTTACAGAAGTGTACTACATGCCTGACTAGGATAGTTTTTTTTTTCCTTAAACATAGTTACAATCATAGTAGTATAATTTTATGCTTTATCTTTGTCCCACATATGCTTATATTACCATAAGCATTTTTTGGTGTTGGTGTTTTATGTTTGTTTTAGTTACTTTTCTCTCGTTGTTGGGACAGAATACCCGACACCCAAAGTTAGGGGAAGAAAGGTTTATTAGCTCACAGTCTGCAGAGGTTTCAGTCTATAGTCCGCTGGGTCCGAGGCGGCGGGGCTGGCGTGCAGACCAGTGGCCGGCCGCAAAGTAAAGTGAGGAAAATGCAAGGAATGTATGCAAATCAGCAATGCAAACAAGCAGCTAATTAGCCTCTTCCTATATCTATCTAGGCTACCTGCCCTCAGGGCAGCCCACACTCTAGATCCAGCTATCTCTTACCACATGAGGCTTTGGGGGGACATCTAGACACAAACCATAACAATGTTCATATTTAGCACTTTACGTACATAATATTTCACTCACTGGGTGTACTTTCACTTCCTTTGTCTTTCTCAATTTTGGATTATTGGAGGGACCTTATTGTACCTTATTGCGAATCTGGTGTTTTCCAGATGGCATACATTGCCAAAATGAATAAAAGAGACTTACTTAACATTTTTATGGCTTTGATGTTGTAAAGTCATTCAAGAATGATTTGAATACTGGTGTGGCATCTGAAAACATAACAATCTTTTGACTACTTGGAAAGATGTCAGGCAAACAATAGTTAATCAGTATTGTAAGACAACAGACAAGTAATTACCAAGCTGAATGTTGGTCCTCTGGGTTTCAGATATTTGGAAAGGCATCAGGCAAAAAGAATAATCAGTATTGTAAGACACCATGTCAATTATTTTTAAGCAAATTATTCTGTCTCTGCAGTTTGGAGAGCCTTACTATGAAAATAACTCATGAGGTTAGTGAATTTGGACTGTGTCAGTAGTTAATGGAAAATGCAAAAATTGTTTGTAACACTAAGCATGACTTTCTAAAACCAAATTTGTTGAGAAAGAAGAGAGAGATTTAGTGATTTAGAGTAAGAAATTGGGTAGATGGATTAAGTTGCAAATAATTAAGTTAAAGTAATTCTTATTAACTAATTAAGTAGTGCTGTGGATTAAATCCAGGGCGTCTCATGTATGTTAGCAAAGTGCTTTACCACTGAGTTACATTCCCAGCCCATTATTTTTAATTTTAATCAATCGTGAATAAGTAATTACATACGTCAAAATTTTAAAAAGATCAGCAAGACATCAGTGGTAAGTCTCCTGCCCTTGTCCCCAGCTTTTGTGTGTCCTTCCTCAGGGCCTCTGTGTTCCATGGCTCCTGGGCACATCTCTTTGTGTGCTCTGTGTGAGTCATACCACCCTGGGAGCTTCTTCATTGTCTTCCATGGAAGGGTTGTGCCTAAACAGAATTGCAGATCACAACCCTCCTTTTAATTTTTTAAAGGAAATGATGGGTAATTGAAATAAGTTTCAAACTCTAGTTCGTTGGGTTTCTTTAACTTGGAGCATGAGAAAAGAAGTATCAGTGGTCTCCTTCCAGTGGAGAATGCCTGTATTTAGACCCATCACAAACCTGAGCTGTCACTCGTGCACTATAATCAGAGTAACAAATTATTCAGAAGGGAAGCTATTAAAATTAGATGTTCTTCCAGAAGGTTAGTAAAGGTTACCTTTGCAGGACAACTCAGTAATATCCAAAATCTTGTAGCTTGGTTCTGTTTTGTTTTGTTTATTTGCTTTTACATGGTTGGCTTGAACTCGGCTTGGTGCATGCTCGGTAATTGTTGTGCCCCTGAGCTGTACCCTCAGTGCCAAATCTGGTAGTCCTACAAGCCTTATTTATTGGAAATAACATCTGGGAGGGTGGCTTTATGAATCAGAATTTCATCTGTTTTTTTTACCCTGCCCTGTAGGGTAAGAGGAAACATATTCTTTTTATTTTGATGATATTTTTTTATACTAGCAATAGGAAGGCCTATAGTTTTCTAGGGCAAAGTGTTGAAATTGTACTGTGTAGGAAGAAAAGGTTATACTCCTTATAAAAAAAAAAAAAGAAAAGTTACACTCCTTATAAAAGCTATTTAGAAAGCGTACTTGTTTATATCACCGTTTTCCAACTGTACTTGGTGTGACGCCTCTTGCTTCTAGTCTAAACCATCTTCAGAGTTCTCAAGGCAAATGTACGTTTATCTCTTAAGTATTTATTTATGTATTCATTTATTGGTCTGTTTGTTTGTTTGTTGAGACAGGGACTTGCTGTGTAGTCTAGTTTGGCCTGGAATTCAAAGTAATCTTGCCTCAGCCTCCTGAGTGCTGGAATTACAGATGTGTGCCACCACTCCTAGCTGAGATTTTTTATTTTCACAGATATGTCTTCCCAAAGACTGTAGCCAGTGATAGGTTCAGGAATAATGATGAAAATGTAGTTACATACTTTGTTGCTGTTTTTGTTTTTCAAGACAGTGTCTCAGTACATAGTTCAGGCTGGTTTTGAACTCACAGTGATCCTCCTGCCTTAGGCTCCCAAATGCTGCCTTAGCTTCCTGCCTTAGCCTCCCATAGGCATGTGTCACCATATCTGTCTGAAAATATAATTATTTTTAAACCCAGTGCTGGCCTTGAACTCATGTTCCTCCTGCCTCTGGTAGTGGTAGAAGCAGGCACTACCACTGAGCTACATCTCCATCCCCCTACTGTTCTTCACCTGTTTTCTGCTATGTCCCTAGTTCTCATGTTTGCACATAACACTTGGCCTGTTGCTTTTTATCTTTTAGTGTATATGCTGCTGAAGCAAGCACTGTTGCTTTTTATTTTTTAAGTCTTTATCTTTCCATAGAGTCACCTGAAGCTTTGGCAGTTTTTCCACATTTTTCTCAAAGTTAGAATTTTGTGGGGCATTTTGAATATATGTTAGCATACAGAATAGTTCACTCATAAAGTTATTGGCAGAATCATTGATGTATGTTGAATTTGGTATCCCTAATGCTTTCTTAAAATTGAATGTTTCTTATTTACATAAAATTTTTAAAATTTCTTAAATGATTGTTGAAGTAATGCAGCACCCTAAATAGAAAATGGTGTGGTTTTCCCACCCTATTTACATAAATTTAATGAGAGTAATGATGTATTTTTAACTAGAAATGAGCATCCAAATAAAAAAGCATCAATTGTTTCTTTTTTTTTTTTAAGCATCGTTTTGTAAATAATGGAAATGATGTGCTTGTGTGATAACATACTTCTTGAGGCTGTGTTCTTTTCTAGACTTCTTTTCAGGTTGTATTTTCAGTTTGGCCTCAATGTTTGCAAGGGTATTTCTAGCGTGTCCATGTTCTGTGGAAATAGAGCGGTCTAGAGGTCATATAGTGAGTACTGTTTTTTGTTTGTTTGTTTGTTTGTTTGTTTTTTTAGATAGGGTCTCACTATGTAGTTCAGGGTGGTCTTGAACTTGCAGTGATCCTCCTGCCTCAGCCTCCTGAGTACTGTGATTACAGACACGTGCCACCATGCCTGGCATTGAGTGCAGTTTCTTTAAAACAGTGAAACACCACTTTAGCTTTCAGGGAGAACTGGAGGCCTTCATGTTCACTGCTTTCTCACAGCTGTGTTCTCCTTTTCTAACTCCAGTGTAGTGGAGACTCCTTTATTCTGGTCCCCGCACTAATCTCCTCACTCCTCGGAGTTTCCTTTGCTTTCCTGCCCAGTCTTATGGCAGGGACAATGTTTTTCAAGTCCTTTTATGGGGATCATGGACTCTCTCACCCCATGGCACTTTGTCATATTGGCCTCTCCTTAGCTTTCTTCCTCAATTAAAAGGAAATTAAATTTTCTCCAGTTCATCCTGTGCTTTTCTCCCTTAAAGTCTCTGCTGTTGTTGTCCCTCAACCCCCAAAGTATTTTCTTCCAAGTCCTATAATCACAACTGTGCAGATTATAGAGGCAGGTGAAGTATTCCAACCTGAAGTTTCCTTACTCCGATAGGAATTTCTTGCTTTCTTATATATAAAACACTTTCTTCTGTATCTCAGTTGTTGTTCAGCCCTAACTATAAAATAGAAACCTATCCATCTCTTTCACCAGATCGAATAGTCTTTGACAGAATGTTTCTCTGAATCTTCTCATACTCTATTTTAATATTCCTTGGGTCTAGCACAATATCTGGTACTTAATGTGTATCACATGAGTGCTTCTGACTGCATTAGTCCATGTGAATAGTAAAGAGAATCAAATGTTGGTTGGTTTTTGTTTTTGTTTTTTTAAGTGGCATAAGAAGGGTCGGGGATTTAGCTCAGTGGTAGAGTGTTTGCCTAGCAAGCACAAGGCCCCTGAGTTTGATCCCCTAACACCAAATAAATAAATTTAAAAAATTAAGTGGCATAAGGCGTTTATTATGCCTTTTATTAAAAGTACACACTCAAAGAAATAGAATGCAGGCCCGAGAGAGAGAGAAAGGAGTGGGAAAGAGGCATGCTACAGCTGGGAATATTTATGTGCTTCTGGTGGTGGGTACCTGTCAAGTTGTGAATCTATAGGGAGTTCTGTTCTGGTCTTCACCCACAGAAAGATAATAGCCTATTTTACGGGTGAAAGGCATGAGACTCACCAGTTGTTTTAGAGGGGTTATCTAAGATGTTTTACCTAGAAACAGTCTTTGAACTCTGATTCTGTTCCTTTATTTTACAATCAGGATTCTGCCCTGTATTTTCTCAGCTAAGATAATGTATGGATTTAAAATATCTTTAAGGGGCTGGGCCAGGCATGGTGGCGCATGCTTAGAATTTCAACACTCAGGATTTGGGAGGCTGAAGCAGGAGGATTGCTGTGAGTTTTGAGGCCAGCCTCAGCTACAGAGCCTGAATGGCATAGCAAGACCCTATTTCAAAAACAAAACAACAACAAAATATCTTTAAGGGATTTTGGGTGTGATGGTCCTGGAAGGAATGAAGCATAAACAAATCCAGAGAATACTGATAGGGCTAATCTGGATAACTAGAGTTGCAGTCTTAAAAAGTATGTGCTTTTTTTAGTTATGATTTTCCTTGTCACCTACCTTTGTTTCTTTTCCCCTACCTTACCCCCGTCCCATCTCTCATTCTTAAAGGATACATAAAGGCTCCAGGCCCATTTTCTTACAGGTGTTTCAAGCTCAGGAAGGATGTTGGTGCTGCCTAGCAAGGATCAGAAGTCTCACCGTGACTGATCTAAGGGAGACAAAGGAAGATGGGTTTTATTGTCTGATGAACCATCATCTTTTGGTAGTAGCATATTTTGTCTTCTGGTGTATGTACACCTCTAGTACCAGACACATTTAAGCTCTGTTATAACCAAAGTCATGGTCCTGACAGCTCTTTTACTGCCTGCCACTGGCTCACAAGAGAAAATGTTACTGAAGAGGGTCCAAGGAAGTTCCCGAAGTGGCAATGGAGAACCTCACTCACCCTACCTGCTGAATAAGTTGCAGGTGTGCTGCCTCCTGTCACAGAAAAAGAATTCTTAGAGTGCTTCGGTGAGAAGCATAAAGGGTTTTTATTAGGCAGAAATTTTAAAGTACATATTCAAAAAAATAGAGGGCCCTCAGGAGAGAAGTGCCAAATCAGATGTGTTATTGCAGTTCTATAGGTACCGCCCTTGTTCCCAGCCACGGAAATATGCTGTCTGGTACTTCTGTTACAGTTGACTGGGCCAAAAATAGTCCAGGTTCTTGTATACAACGAGGAAAGAATTGCCAAGCGCACACTCCATAGTAGGTAGAGAGTAGCTGCGTTTATTGGAGATCTCTGGAAAGATGGCGGCAGGAGCTGGGAATGGGAAGTAGGGCAAAAGTGTAGAAAGGGTAGGAGCAAAAGGTGAAAGGGCCAAAAGGCATTCACCAGCAAAAAGGGAATGGTCTGCTGCTAACTCAGGCTCTTCTGGGTGCCTCCCACGTGCCTCCCTGTGGCAGGGCGATCACGTAGGCTTTTTGTTATTATGTTTTGTACCTCCTTTAAAAGGATGGAAGCCTGGATAATCCTTAGGATGATGTTTATTTTTAAACTTTTGGGGAAGGGACTGACTCACTGAGCTCCTTTGTTTCTAACTGTACTACTTCTAGGCAACTCTAATGATGAGTAAGCAGAAACCATAGATTTTTTTTTACATGCAACAGAATGTTGGTTTAAAAATACCAAAAGATTTGTTCCAGTTTTGTTCCAAAAGATTAGTTCCAGTTTTAGGGATTAACTGACCCTAAAAACTTTTATCCCAGTCAATCTGCAAATTAATTTATCAAATTGTGTACAGCTGCGAAATTTAATTCGGTAGCATTGATAGGTGTATTATGTTATTGCCAGCAGTAACTTTGGTACTTCTGTAATTGAGATTTAAAAGTGGCATTGTCATGGAAACAGCAGTCTTTTTTTTTTTCTTTTTCTTCTTTTAGCCAGAAGCATAAACTGACACTGTGATTATTTCTGAACTGTTATACTGAGTAGACTTGTGAAACTAGCAATTTATAGTGTTAGGCTTTCCGTAGTATCTGAACCAAAGACAGGACAGTGAACACTGCTTTGTGCTAGGTTTTTGTTCTTTTTCTTTTTTGTGTGTGCATGCATGTGTGTGCTGCAGATCGAGCTTAGGGCTTTGAGCTTGGTAGGCAAGTACTCTAACCACTGAGCGAAATCCCCAGCCTGTGCTAGGATCTTAGAAGCTTTTTTTCTTTATCTCTTGCTTCAGCTCTTACTAGAACTTTATATAGTAAATGAAAATTGGGCGACTTAATGTTCTTTTTTTTTTTTTTTTGGTGCTGGGGATCGAACTCAGGGCCTTGCGCTTGCTAGGCAAGCACTCTCACCACTGAACTAAATCCTCAGGTTAATGTTCATTTTTTGAGATTTATTTCTGATAACTTACCCTGTGTAAGTTTGGCATCATATTCCTTTGAATATCCTAATTATTTCACTTTAAATTTGGGGGTTTAGGAAATAGAAAAAGGTGACAATTGTTTCTGAAATTTATTGGAAAGTGAATTTTGATATAGTGTATGTGAAGTCCAGTTCGGAGAAAGAATTTATCCACAGAAAAGGAGAAATTAAGCAGTTCAAGATAAAAATTTGTTTAATAAAGCATTTAAATAATTTGAAACTGGTTTGAGTATCTTTAAAACCTGTTAATAATAATTTGTAATCCCAGCACTCAGGAGACTGAGGCAGGAGGATCCTGAGTTTAAGGACAACCTGGGGTACATAGAAATTTGAGGCTAGCCTAGACTACACAGTGACACTTTTTCTCAAAAAAAAATCTGGGATATGGTGGTGCATACCTTTAAATCCTCGGACTCATGAGGCGGGTGGGGGGGGCTCTACATAAGTTCAACCCCAGCCTGGGCTATATGGCTCAAAAAAGAAAAATAGAAAAGAAAGAAAATTACTTAACATAAAAATGTCACCTCTATTCATGGCCTTTGGTGGGGAGGATAAGACAAAGAAGAAGAAGATAATATATCCTAAATGTAAAGGGGTTCCGTCATTCTGAGGTGGTTATCAGTAGTGCATATCTCTGTTGGTTCTTTAGAACCCCCTCCCCTTTCCTTTGATATGTAATTTATCAAGTTTGCCTAGTTCTTGGGTTTTTGTTTTTTTTCCTCAGTAATGGGGTTGAACTCCACCTTTGCACTGAGCTACATCCCTAGTATAGTGAGAAAGGATCTCATTATAATTGCGCAGACTGGCCTTGAAGTTGAATCCTCTTGCTTCAACCTCCCATGTAGCTGAGATTTTAGGGATATGTCACTGTACTGCTAAAAAAGCAAAACTTTATTCTTGTTCCTTTTTTTGGTACTGAGGATTGAACTCAGGGCCTTGTGCTTTCTAGGCAAGTGCTCTACCACTTGAGCTAAATCCCCATCCCTGACCTCGAGTTCTTGATTGTCCTGCCTCAGCCCCGCAAATGCTGAGATTACAGGTGTGGGCCACCATGCCCAACTCTTTTGTTCATGCCTGGAGATTGAACATGAGGCTTTGCACATATTAGGCAAGTGCTTTACCATTGAGCTACAACGTGCTCGGCCCAGGAATATTTTAGGAAGAGAAATAAAAAAAAGTGAGCATTGTGGTACACACCTATAATCCCAACCATCTCGGAGGCTGAGGTAGGAGGATTGTAAATTCAAGCCTAGCCTGAGCAACAGAGCGAGTCGCAGTCACAAAATAAAAAATAAAAAGGGTATGTAGCTCAGTGCAGAAGGCCCTAGGGTAAATCTCCATACCACCTAAAACAAAGAACACATCACATATAGTAAAAGTATTGTTTTGTGAAACATTTTAATCATGTATGTTGTATGTATGTGTTGGTTTTTGAGAATTTATTAGTACATTTTTGCAGTACATAATGATTACATTCATCACGGGGAGTTGGTGCATGTACATAACACGGCTTAAAACGTGCTAGGTCTTGATGTAAAAAATTTCTTGGTATGGGTTATGAAAAAAATGGAAAGTCTAGTTCCTAGTAAGTTGCAAAAGCAATGTGATCTACATATTCTACAGTTCTTGAAACAACATGAAATTATTTTTTGACTTTCAGAAGCAATAAAATTGTCTCAGTTTTTTATTTCTTATTTATTTATTTATTTATTTATTTATTTTTACTGGGGCTTGAACTCAAGGCCTTGTACTTGCAAGGCAAGTACTCTAATCACTGAGCTAAATTCCCAGCCCCTGTCTCAGGTTTTTAATTAAAAGTTTTTGGCTTTGTAATATCAAGATATAATTTTAGAAGGTATTCTGAAAATTTGTATGACCTTCTGATACAATAAATGTTGGATTTGGCGACATTGTTGAACTGTAATTCTGTTTTATTAAACATCACTGTTTATATGTATAACAGTGTGTTACTAGTAAGAATGTCCTGGTAATGATACTCTCCTATTTAAGAAATGTCAGTTTGATGAAAATCAAACAAAATTGGGTGTCTTATGACACCACTCAGCATTAATTTGACTCTTGGCTAATCAGGAAATGTTTGTCTCATAGTCTTATAGAGCTTTTCACCCTCTGGAGAAAGCTAACATTTCACAATAGATACAGTTTTCTTACCTGGCATTTTAAAGTTTATTTAGTTGAGATGTGTATGTACGTAGTTGACATTTTGGGGAGTGGAGCTGATCATGCAGCTAAGGCCTCATACCTTCTAAACATGTCCTATGCCATTTAAGTATGTCCTTAACTCCAGTTGACAGATTTAATTTTATGTTAAAATATATTTAACTTTTAAAATATAATACAAAAATAATACAATTCATTTCAGGTTAAATTTAGTGGAGGCTTTTGTAGAAGATGCAGAATTACGGCAGAGTTTACAAGAGGATCTACTTCGTCGATTCCCAGATCTTAACCGACTTGCCAAGAAATTTCAGAGACAAGCTGCAAACTTACAAGACTGTTACCGACTCTACCAGGGTATAAATCAGCTCCCTAATGTTATACAGGCCCTGGAAAAATACGAAGGTAACAATGATTGCATGTTTTGTTTTCCTTCACTCTTACAGTGTGTGTGGCAAGTGTAGTGTCCTCATGAAAGTTGCTGCCAGTGTCTCCCTCTTAGACATATTAAGGGTTTCTTGTAGGTTTGTATCAGTTTCATGGCAGAAGCCAAGAGCCATGAGACAAGTTAGAATTTTTGCTGTTTTAGAAATGAGTTATTGTGCTTATTATTAATAGATCAATTGTACTAACAGTGGCAGTGAAACAGGATTTGATTACAGAACAAGACTCAGAACTCCAAATGACAGTGCTTACAAATTACAGCTTATTGCAGGGAAAGAATACAGCCCAGCAGCAGTGTTGAAGTGAGGCTGTGCCCTGCAGCTCACAGCTGTGGAGCTCATGGTGGGGTGTACTTTCTCAGATCAGGATGTGGGTGTAGAACACCTTGGAGCCAGGGAGTGCAGCGTGGAATCTGGGCTGCACCTTTTCACTTTGTGCTGGGCAAGAGGGCATGTCTCTTGTGCTGCCTGTATGGCAGAGCCTTCAAGGAGGGAGGGCTCGCTGAGACTAGGCGCAGGTCATCAGCCACAGTGAACAGTGCTGACAAACTGAACAAACCATCTGAATGTGTCTGGATCCATAAATACAGAATGCCAGTGTGGACCAGTATGTTTCATCCCTTGACCAGCAGTCACTGCCATGCAAGAACCTTAACAAGACAGAGCAGGCAGAGCCTGGCGCAATAGCTCCTCCCTGTAGTCTCAGCTGCTTTGGAAGACTGAGGCAGGAGAAGCACTCGGGCTCAGGGGTTTAGGACCAGCCAGGGCAATGTAGTGAGACCTACGTCAAAACAAAACAGAGCAGCCTGATTTCAGTCCTGCTAGAATTAACTTCGACAACATACCTGTGGCAGAAAGTTAAGACAGAGGGTCTTGGTGCTCTCTAAGAATTGAAATCAGAGTGACGTTATTAGAATAAAGTGAGCAGAGTCGCATATGATTGATGAATATAATGTTGGTGAATAAAATCAACTTGCTTGGCAAGTGTAGCTTTTAAGTGAATATAAGTTTCTACAACAATTTTATTACATCTATAACAGAAAGCATTTTGAATTTCAGTTAACAGTCAATCCATTAGGACTATTAAGAGTGTATCTTTCAGAGGCTCATTGGCAGAGCACTTGCCTAGTATGCACACAGACCTGGTTTTGATCCCTAACATCGCAAAACAAATTTTTCATTATTGTACAAAAGTTTTCTTTCCTTCTTCCTTCCTTCCTTCCATCCCTCCCTCCCTCCCTCTTTCTCTTTCTTTTTTTGAGATGGGGTCTCAGTATATAGTTCAGGCTGGTTTTGAACTCACTGCATAGCCCAGCCTGGCCTTGAACTTGTGACACTCCTCCTGCCTCAGCCTCCTGAGTGCTGGGATTACTGGCAGGCACCACCACACCCAGCTATTACAGGAAGATTTTTTTCTTTTGCAGACAGACTTAACGAAACTAAACTTTATGAGAAGCAGATGCCATGTAACTATTGATTCAATTTAAATTTTATGGCAACCTTTCCTTTAGTGTAAAAGGTAAGCAGGGTGTGGTAGCAGATGCCTGTAGGCATCTTCTTATGATGTAAAATGAAACAATGTCTTCTGATGAGATGAAGTGAGAGTTGAATGGCATCGGCTTTGTGATGTAATGTAGTTGGTCATGGTCTGGGATCATTTTGATGATTTGTTGCACTCTCTTTGCCAGTATCTTGTTGAGGATTTTTACACCTATATTCATTAAAGAGATTGATCTGTAATTCTCTTTTTTGATTGGGTCTTTGTCTGGTTTGGAATCGGGGTAAGGCTGACTTTCAGGAGCTTGTTTGGAGGTTCTAGCAGGAGAGTGCAGCTGCTCTTGACTGAGAAAACGGTCCTCCTCTCTTCAGAGTGGTGGTCCTCGACCCAGCACACAGTTTTAAGAGGGACGGATGGAGAGCGGTGAGGGAGAAAGGGGACACCCCCTACCTACCTAGTCACCCATATCAGCCAAATCAAACCTGTTAGGCTACCGCCCAGGTTTATTACAGCTCAGTGTTACAGCTCAATTAGATGCGCAGCCCGGGTCTGCCGCCCGGGCGGACACCGGGACAAAGCAACCGGCCCAGCAGGCCAGGTTTATTAGGTTTTATTAAAGCTCAGGAACACAGCAGCCCAGGATCGCAGTAGCTCAAATCGCGGCGGCTCAGGGTCGGGTCACAGCTCGGCGCTATAGCTCAGGATCGCAGCGGCAACAGCCAGGCTCCGTGCAGGAGCAGGGCAGCGGAGATCGGGCAGAGGAGAGAAGAGGCGGTCAGGCTGATGAAGCTCTCCGACGCTCGCCGTGCAGCTCCTCCCAGTGTTCCAGCTCCTCGGTCTCCTTCGAGCGAAGTGACCCCGAATGGCTCGGACAGTGGCCTTTTATCCCTTAGTCGCCCCCCCTTTCGTGACGTTGGCGGCTCAAAAGTGTGTTTTTGGGATTGGTCCTTTCTATATGGGGTGACCAGGTAGTGGGACACCTCCCCTGGGCAAATTGGCGCGACGGACCTAGTTGAGGACCCTAGTTGAGGGGAAGGGTCATTGTTTCGGCGGGAGATTCTGGCATAGAGACGGGGGGAAGGGGCTTTGTGAGAAACCAGCAATGGCCATTTTGACATCTGGGGAGGGTCATCCTAACAAAACCTGGCAGTCAGTGGGGTTTTGTCACAGCCAGATCGCCCTCACATCCTTATTTGGGCTCAGTTCATGGTTACTGTCCAAGCCATGGTATGTCCTTGCACATGTTGGTAGATGGGAGACACGGTCACCCCTCTGGTCTCTGCTGGACGTAGGGCACACGCAGGGGTTCGGGAGGACTGTTGGACTTAATATCCATACTCACGGGGCCTTTTTGCTCCCTACTTTAAATGGGGGAAGACCAAGTGTAAGAGTTGTCCTCTTTCTGTTTCACAGTATATTTGAGACTTAGGTGTACCTTGGTCGTTAGAATCTTAACCAATCTCTCTTGAAGTTTGTTTTTAGATTTTTTGAAACAGGGTCTCCCTCTGTAATTCAGGCTGGCTTTGAACTCACTGTGTAGCTCAGACTGACCTTGACTTTGCAGCAATTTTCCTGACTCAGTCTGGGATTACAGGCATGTGCCACCATGCCCAGATGAGGTTTTTTTTTTAGAACAGAATGACATTTTGCCAAGCTCAACATAGCTACTTAACATATTAATTTCATGGAGGAAACCAAAAGTGGAACTAATTTATAAAGAAAATAAAGCAAACGTCTTATTTAAAATAAAATTATGATTTGAAAGTTTTAAAAAACTATTGTATATTGGTGAAATTGAATATGTTTTCCTATCATCTTGTGATATTTTGATTTTAACTCTTGGCTTTGTGTTACACCAGATAAAACACTGAAGATGAGGTAGATTGACAAACAGCAGGGGGCAGCAACAGTATAGAAAGCAGACTTGCCCTGAGTGTGAAAGCTTCTGGATTGTTCTTTCATCCACAAGAAATAATCGTTTGGAGCTTGTTTGAAGATTCTAGCAGGGTTGTGCAGCTGCTCACACACCCTTGACTGAGGAGCAGTTGGTCTCTGTCTGGGACAGTCACCATCTCCTACTCAGTGCACAGCTTCCTTCTGGACCTGTAGGGAGCCGTGGGGGAGGGGATGTCCATAGAGCCAGCTAGAAAAAGCTGAGGCAAAGTAATATTCTACAATTAGGGCAGATTTCTGATAGTGCTTAGAACAACTCAGTAAGTATCCAACTTTTTAATTTTTTTGGTTTGGTTTTTTTCAGACAGGGTCTTGCTACATAGTTCAGGCTGTCCTTGAACTCACTATGTAGCCCAGGCTGGCTTTGAACTCATAGCAGTCCTCCTGCCTGGGCCTCCTGAGTACTGGGATTACAGGCGTGTGCCACCGTGTCTGCTCAAATTATTTTATTGATAAATTTTGTTCTAACAGCTGCTGTACCAAGGTACATAACTTTTCGTCTTTCCATGCCCAGTTTCTGTGTAACATACTTTCATATTACCTCACATTTGATTGCTTTGTGCACCCTCTTCATTAAACCCATAATAGTCTCGTTAGACATTGGATCGTGTCGTTTTTTTCTCTGTCAGTTTTGTCTATTATCAATAGGAAAAGGCCCATTTATTCACATGTCCTGCGCCTGCTTCCCTTTTCACCTCCCCTATGCTCTCTTTTTTACCAGCTTTGGTTCAGTTCGATACACAGTCTCCAGGCATGCCATGCCCATTTATGTGTGTGTGCATTTTCCCTCATTTCAAATGTCCTTCACTGCCTTGTCCACCTGATGAACCTGTGCTAAACCCCACTGAGCTTCCTAGGATCAAGCTTGAAGGTTACCTGTGGTTCTGGCCCTATTGTTCTCATGCAGAGTTGGAGGTTTTTCATTCCAGTTTGCATAGCACTCTGTGCTTCTCCGTTGCTTTTTAACCACACTGTGGTAAGTTAGTATAAATAACATTTTTTACTCGATTGGTTAGTTTCCTTATAAATGGATGATAAAAACCCAAGTGCAATTTATTTGGCCTTTCTGAAAGATAGATAATAGAAGGAATCTCCTTTATTTATTTAGCCTATTTTAAACTGTAGCCTATAAAGGCTGTTATTTAAAATTCAGGCTCCTCCCCCTCCTCCCCCACCCTGTGCCATTTCCCTGAGCCAAAAAAAAAAAAAAAAAAAAAGATTTGGTTGGATTCTGGAAATATTTTATTTAAATTTCATCTTTAGCAGTTTATAAAAAAGTAACACAAGTTCTTTGATATCACTCAGAAGTAGGAATTAATATTTTGGTATGTCTTCATTCTTTACACAAAATTATGTATAGTCAGTTCTTATTACTTATTTTGAAATAAGTTAATACTGATTTTGAAAACAGATTTGTTCCAGTGTGGTTGATACATGATGCAACAATTTGAGCATAACGTGAATTTCACATTTGCTTGTGCATAATTTGTCCCGGGAAACACTAGATGAATGCAGAAAACTGCATCCACCTGAACCACACAGAACATGCACAGCCGTGTACACCTTTCAGGTTTGTGTGTGTTAAGAGCCACGCCTCATACAGTATTACTGCTGCATCTCCTGTTCGAGGCCGCCATCCTTTCACTGGCCACAGTAACTCAAGCTGAAGCCGTTCCAGAGCCCACCTCCGTAACTAAACCTCGGACTTTTTGCAAAGTGCATTATTTATAATAGAAATAATTTTATTATATTTTTTGACTATAACCATTTAGCACATATAAAACTCTGCTAACATTTTTACTAGATTCCTGTCTTTTTTTTTAAGTTCGTCCCTGATATGTACTCATGAGTGTCTGATTTATTTCACTTAAGAGTATGTTCTCAAGGTGCATCCATTTACCTACAAATGTCTCTAGTTTATCCTTTTTTATGGCAGAGTGGTACGCCATTGTGTAGAAAAACCACATCTTCTTTAGCCATTCATTAGTTGGACATTTGGCTTGTTTCCAAGACTTAGCTATTACAGATTGTGTTGCTGTAAACATGGTTGTACGTATATTGCTATGGTATGATTTTTTTTTTGTTGTTTTTTTTTTGGCGCTGGGGATCGAACTCAGGTCCTTTGGTATGATGTTTTTAATTCTTCTGGGAAGATCCAGCTTTTTCGTAAGTCCCATGGTGTTTTGTTTTGTTTTTTTTGGGTGCTGGGGATCAAACTTGGCCTTGCAGTTGCTAGGCAAGCGCTCTACCACTTGAGTTAAATCCTCAACCCCTGTTTTGTTTTGTTTTTGTGGTAAGTCCCCAACTAACAAACAGGTTCCATTCTGGAGAACGTTTATAAGTCAGATCTGGAAAAGTGAGTCTTACACATACATCTGTGAAAGTTCGCAACTCGAGTGTTCCTAAGTTGGGGATTTACTGTATTGAGGATTGAACCAGGGCCTCATGCATGCCAGGCAAAAACACTGTGCCACAGAATTGTATCCCCACTCCCCAACCCTGTGATTTTGTTGAATCATTTTATGTAGTGCTATGACGTTTTTTAGGAATGCCTTTGTTGCATTCCAGCAGAACTATCAAGTCTAATAGGGTATATTCTAGGATAAAAATGTGTATAGGGCTAATTGTCAATTCCTCTAATTTTACCCCCACTGTTTGACATTTCTTTCTTTCTGGGGGGAGGGTTGTGGGGAATCAAACTTAGGGCCTTGCACTTGTTAGGTAAGTGCTGTACCACTGAGCTAAATTCCCACCCCTGTTTGACATTTCTTAAAGATATTAAAAACTGTTCACCATTACTTATTTTTATTTTTTGTGGTTCTGGGTACTGAACCCAGGGTCTTACTCTCAGGCAACTTTGTATTGTTTAGCTAGCATCTGTTGCTGTTTCACTATCACAGGAAATTATTACGCATAAAGCTTTAAAGGTTTATGACCGCTCTGGTATTTGATTTTGTTCTTTTGTTAGTAAATTACTTATACTAGAGTGTCTAGGCTAGACAATGCAGTTTTCCTCTTAATTATAAAAGTAATAGTATAAAATGTCAACATCCATTTTAACCAGTTTTTCTTCTCTTCCCCTCCCCCTTCCCCTTTTTCCTCCTTTTCTTCCCCTCTCCCACGACCCCTCAGACTTTATTTCTCTGCGGTGTACATTTTTAAAAGTTGACAAACCACTCTTCCTGGAATTACATGCTCACAGTTTCAGTCACAAAAGTTTACAAGTAAATATGCACTCTTACTGTTTGCTTTTTATTCTGGTGGCTACATTTTGTTGGGACAGTTTAATAGGATCTGGGTGCATGGTCACTTGAATGGAGGGGTAGTGACTAAGGGACAACTGTTGGCCCAAGAATATAATTGTAATGTGAAAGTTTTTGTCATTTAAGACGAGTATTAAAAGTAGTGAAGGTGATGGTCTTCTCTAATGGGAGAATGGGAAAGATGATATTTATCTATGTATCTGTTTATTTATTGGTGTTTTGAGACAGGGTCTTGCTGTGTAGTTCAGGCTGGTCTCAAACTTGTCAAAATCCCCTTGCCTCTACCTCGGAAGTGCTGGGATTATAGGTGTGCACCACCACACCTGGCTATGATGATATTTAAATTATTTTGTACTTGAAAAGTAAAATGAGAAAATTGCTGTAAGAGATGTTGAATAAGGAAGGAAAATAATCATAGCAATTGAGAATAAAAGTGAGAAAAAATACTCTAATAAGCAGGGAATCAGCAGGGGGGAAAATCAGCATACGAAAGAAAAGTACTGTTTTCATCAGAATGACAGTACCATTAAATAAAAACAAGGGGCAGTGTCAAAGAAAGCATTACTCTCAAACAGGGAAACTGACAGATGGTTTTGCTTAATAAAAGGGGTGACTTTACCAGCCAAGCAAGATAGGTAAAAGAAGAGGGGAAGGGCGAAGAAGAAGGATTGAAAAGGCCAGTACTAGTGACAGCAGTGAAGTACAAGGCAGATTTGTGTTGAAGGTCATTATGAGCATGATGAAATTAGAGTATTTTGATAGCTCGCTGTGATTCACCTGTGCTTTGACTGTTGACTTCATTGCTAATTTGGTACTGTAATTTGATAGATCCAGCCCCATGTTTGTGTAATTATTTACCTGTAATTTAAGTGCACTTATACTATAGTCTTTCATCTCTGATATTTTAACTGTGCTTTCTCTACTTAAATGGATTTTTAAGTCAGTTTCATAAAGGTAGTAAGAGGATCATTGTGATTATATATACAACTTCCAGATTGGAATTAATAGTACAAAGAATTTATGTAAAATTACTTAAAGGAGTGTGGGCATATGTTGTTTAAATCTTTGTTAAATAAAATTCATGTCTTTAATCAAGGCTTTAAATGGATTTTTCTCAAACTATACGATCTATTTGGAAATGTGCTGACTCAGCTAAGAGTAGTGTGGGGCCTTGCATCTGACTTAGTGTTGGGAGGGCACACCAGGAGCTATCCAGAACTATCCAGTAGTTAATTTTGATTCTTGTATTACTTGCTCGTTTAACTTGATTAGAAAGTCATAGTGGCATTTCCTTAATTACTTTGTTAGCCATTTCCAGTTACTTTCAAATTTTTTTAATTTTAAAAATGTATTTATTTTGATTTGAGACAGGGTCTTGCTGTGTAGTTCAGGCTGGCCTTGAACTCATGGCAGTCCTCTTGCTTTGGTCTCCGAAGTGCTGGAATTACCAGGGTGTGCCACCATGCCAACTTTTCAGATATTTTTAAATAAAATGCTGTGACTGATTTGGGAAAGATGTTTATGAAGTGCAGTTAGCAATCTTAACTTTGCCAGACACAAGTGTAAGAAAGGCTTCCTTCTTCAAGGTGGGCAAAAATCCGGGCCCCTGGCTTACTTGGTGGCCTCCAGTGGTGGCTGAGAGCAGGGAATTACAGGCACAGATTTTAACAGGGGACCATCAGGTTCCAGGTGAGTGAAGCAAAGTGGAGGGCTAGTACTTCCCATCAGTGTCCAGCCCGAGTTCATCTCTCTAAACTCTTCTAATGTTTATGGTTCGCTGAACGAGCCTTTCCTCTAGGCTCAGTTGTGCAGACCTTGCAAGTCAGCTGTAACTCCTTTCTTCTCCTTTACATCCACTCAATCATCAGATCCTGTTGATTCTGCATCATAAATACTTTTACCTCTGACTACTACCTGTTCACACTGCCAGCACCCAAGTCCGGGTGAGAGTTACTTCTTACATGAAGCACTGTCGCTCTATCTACTGCTCTTGCCATCCCTTGTCTTTGCTGCCTTTAATTCGTTCTCTTTGCTTTAGACAACTCTCTAAAAACATAAATATAAAAGTGCCTCTAACCTAAGAGTATTCAGGTGGCTTTCATTGCTTTTAATAATAAAGTAAACTGGTTTAAAAGGACCCTTCACAAATTGTTGCCTCTGCCTACTTCTTCCTCCTTTACTTCCTCATACTCACTGCCAGTGTTTCTTACTTTTTTGACCCTGACACACAATAAGAAATGTGTTTTCATTGTGATGTAGTGCATACTAAATGGGTGTGTGTCTATACACATACATACTGTGTATATAAAAGTAAAATAATAATTTAGTGCAATGTATGAAATGGAATTAACTTTATAATACTACTCTGTACTTTGAGCTTTTGTATTTTATTTAACTGAAAAATGCTAATGAAGGTTTAGTAAATTAGTCTTCCCCATCGTGGATGCAGATCCACCATTTGAAAAAAAAAGCACTGTTCCGTGCATCAGTCCAGGTGAATGTGATCATGTTCCCAGACCTCATCGCCAGGTCACTATACGAACTGTCCCTTTAGACCCAGATACCTATCACTTTTCTTTTTTTGGTGCTGGGGATTGAACTCAGGGCCTTGTGCTCGTGAGGGAAGCACTCTAACCACTGGGCTAAATCCCCAGCCCCCTATCACTTTTCTTGCCTGGCTTTCTTCTCCCTGGATTTCACTTTGAAAGTTGTTTCTTTGCATAAGCCTATTTTGTCCTTAGATTGGGTAAACTCCCCAGGCGTGTTTTCAAACTCGTGTGTTTTCAAAACACCCTACATTTTCCTGTCATCATACTTGCTGCCCATTTTTGTAATTACTCATTTAGTGCCTGCCTCTCTTCATCCCCAAGAGTGCAGTAGCCTTTCGAGAGGAGTATCCAGCTCCAGTCCTGGCATGTGGGAGGCACTTTGTAACTTCTTTTGGGAGAATGAGAAGGTCTTCATGTAGCAAGAAGTGTGGATGACCATGCTGGAGCTGAAACTGAAAATTTACCAGTATAAGAATGAAGCTGGGCTGAGTGGCGCATGTCTGTAATCCCAGCTCTCAGGACACTGAGCTGGGAGGACTGCCATGCATTCCAGGCCAGCCTGGGCCACAGTGAGTTCGAAGCCAGCTTCAACTACATAAGGAGACCCTATCTCAAAAAAAACAGAGGGAGAGAAATGACTTCATTAGTGGTAAATGATTTTGCCCGGAGTTCAAGAAACTTTGTTTTTCCACTGTTACTAAGAGATCGTGAGCACTTGCAGTGTTCTTTACTTTAGTCTCTCTACTGATAAAGGTATATTAGCAGCTGGATGGGGTATCATTTACCTGTAATTCCAGCTAGTCAAGAGACTGAGGCAGGGTGATCTAAAGTTTGAGCCAGCCTAGGCATGAATGAGGCTGTCTCAAAATAAAAATTTTTTAAAAGCTAATAATATAGCTCAGTGGTAGAGCACTTGCCTAACATTCATAAGACCTTGGGTACAATCCTCAGTACCACACCAAAAAAATGGTATATTAGCAAAATTTGATTTAATTCATTGCTTACATTATAACAAAAGACTAGTATGCAGGGGCTGTACAGAATTAAAGAGGACTGAGAGTATTAATTCAGAGTCCCTGGATTCAATCTTCACCAAAAAATAGAAGAGAAATAGGAAGAAGAGATTTAATAAATACTTGGGAGTAGTCACCACGTTCCAGACATTGCTAATTGCTGAGGCGGTGACAGGAGGATAAAATAAAATCTTGCTTCTGCTCTTAAAGAGTGTAAGGGAGGCTGGGGATTTAGCTCAGTGGTTAGAGTGCTTGCCTCACAAGCACAAGACCCTGAGTTCAAACTTTGGCACCAAAAAAAAAAAAAAAAGTGTAAAGGAAACAGACATGAAACAATCATACAAACAAAAATATTTTGCTTGGTCTTCTTGGGAGTGTCAGGGATTAGACCTAGGGCTTTGTGGCTGCTGAGCAGGTATGCCATACCGCTGTGCTTATCCTTAGCCCAAAATTCAGTTAGATGTTTTGAGAGGAAAATTGTGAAGTGATATACCAAGAAAATTGCAAGATTCTTTTTTTTTTTTTTTGTGATACATGTACCGAAGTATGTATGTTAATACTTATGCTTATTGATTAAAACATTGTGGCAGTGTATGAGTGGCATAGCTGCCTTTTTTTTTTTTTTTAAGTGATCATGTACTACCTTGAATTCAAGGGGTCTGTGGATCTTGAGTTAGCCAATGTGTGGCTTTGTAGGTTTTGGTAACTAGTGGAGAATGTAGTTTTTCAAAACCCAGTTGATCTCAAGATGCTAGCAAAAGTCAGAGTGATGGTTTATACCTATTATCCTAGCACTCTGAAAGGTGGAGGCAGGAGAACCACAAATTCAAGCCCAACCTGTGCAACTTAGTGAGACCCTGTCTGAGAGTAAAAAAATTAAAATGGGCTGAGAATGTTGCTTAGTTCAGTCCCCAGTACAAAAAAAAAGATATGCTAGTAAAAGCTTTCAGGTTTTGGGGGGCCAATGAACTCATGAGGGGGGCTGGGGTTTATAGATTCTAAGACGAGCTCCCTGAAAGCTGCCTCTGTGTTTGAGGGGTCAGAGAACGTGTTGAGGGTGAGATTCTTACATACAGTATTTCTTTAACAAAACCATTGTGTACAGTATCCTCAGAAAACCTTCAGAATCATGAGTTAGAAAAATAGCAGAGCTTGTGGAAAAAAATACCATGAGACAGACAGACCTCACAGTACATGAAAGTTTTTTTTCTGTTTTTTTTTTTTTTTTTTTTTTTTTTGGGTGCTGGGGATCGAACTCTGGGCCTTAAGCACATGAAAGTTTTTAAACCATTACTAACAAAACATTGATAAACTTGAATCATAACACTGCCCTGTGGTCCTTTGCACCCACCACTAAGAGCCAGTGAACTCTTTTCCAGGCTTAGAATCTGAGGCTTTTTTTTCTTGCTTTGAGATCTAGAGCATGCACTTGTAGTAGAGGTCAGTTTCATCAAAATTATAAATCTGTACCAAGTAATAGAATTTGGTCCATTTATTTTGTGGGGGTCCTGGGAATCAAACTCAGGGCCTTACGGTTGCTAGGCAAGTGCTGTACGACTTGAGCAAATCCCCAACCCCTGGTCTGTTTTTTAAAAAACATTGGCAAATGTTTTTGTGCCTTTTTCTACATATCTTAACCTAGTGGGAAATGTAGTGGCCATTAAGCCAACTCCTCTCAGGTCTTTGTTGCTAAGGTTTATTACCGTCTGTGCAGAGCTTGCCCTTGATCCTTTGAAAACACTAATGGGCTGAGGAAGAAAAAAATTCATCAATCAGCAGGGTGTCATGGCGCATGTCAGTAATCCCAGCACTTAGGCTGAGGCAGGAGGATCACTGCCAGTTCAGGGCGAGACTGGGCTACATAGTGAGTTCAAGCCCAACAAAAAAATTCATGAATTAGTGTCACTTCTGCGATTTGTTGCCACCATTCTCCTATTTACCAGTGGCACATAAGCTAACTGGGAGAAAGAACCAGGCATTGTAGCACAACAGACATTATGTGGGCAAAGTGTTGTTTACAGTCTGTCTAAGTGTTTCACACATATGAACTATTTTCTCAGTATGTGTAAATGCTGTTGTGATTAGTAATAAAACAAGAATTTAAAAAATTTTGCTGAGTTCTTAGTAGCATTTGTCCAATCAAAAGCTACATAAATTTCTGGAAGTTGGGAATTATTGCTTTAGAGTGAAAGGCAATGCGCTAGAGATCACTTGGAAAATTCCTGCAGGAAATTTACTAGGGATCAGAAAAATGAAGTCCTGTGTTACACTAATAGTAGTGCATAGTAACTATTGTTGGGTTCCTGTCAAGTATCCAGCACTGTACTAAGAGTTACACATAGTTATTTCACATACCCATCTCTTGGGTAACTTGTTATTATTCCATTGTACAGACAAGGAAAAGGGGGGCTCTGAGCAACATGTTCGGATGGTACAAGCAGTGGGTGTGTGGCAGAGCGGCCTTGACACCCGGGCTCTGCTCTGCTCTTACACCATCTACTCTGCTGCTTCCCTTACTCCTCCTCACATAATTCCCTGTCATGTACTCTTCAGTCTCATTGTGCAAGGTTCTGGTGTTTAAATACGGTACTTGATTTAACCTCTGTTAATTGGAACACTAAGTTGTTAATGGAAATTTAGAATGCAAGGTAAGTTGGAGGTCTTTTTAAAAAGGCTTTGACTTTGAGTTAGTGATCCACAAGGAATGAAATTCATGTGGTTTTAATGTCACATTTCTACATCTCAACACTCCTTGTGAGGGAGGTGACAGACATACAAACACAGTGTTTAAACTGTCAGTAGGAAGCTTTGAGTGCTCGATCATGTCACCTCCCTGTCTATAAAAATAAATTGATTGCTAATTTCGAATTAAGACACTATTGTGCCTTTTGAATCAGATACGTTTGTTATCTCATTCAAGTTTTTGTGATCTATGGTCTTGTATTTTTAAAAGTGAGACCTTTTATTGACTTATTTTTCTTTTTCCTTTCATTTAGGAAGACACCAGGCATTGTTGTTGGCAGTGTTTGTGGTTCCTCTTATCGATCTTCGTTCTGATTTCTCCAAGTTTCAGGAAATGATAGAGACAACTTTAGATATGGATCAGGTATGCAATATACAGTTTAATTCAAGCAGCAGAATATTTTTGAAAACTAGAGAAGAACCAAAAACAAAACAAAGCAACACATACTAGAATTTTTGGCATTTTTGCATGGCACCTTTGCCAGATGTAAGATTTGTGGATGTGTGAACTGTGATTGAAAGATACAGCAAATATTTAAATTTTAAAATTCATTACAGTAAAAGACACATCACCACTAATCCTCCTCAGAATAGTCCCCCTCACTTCAAACACACTGATCCCATCTTCCTTGCCACTTTCTGAAGTAGTTCTGGAGGCTCTCTTTCATGAGTGTCTTTCATTTGTGCTGTCTTGGCTGCCTCAGTGTCCTAAATCGATTCAGAACAGTTATCTTTCATGGTCATTTGACTTGGGGGAAGAGCCAGAAGTCGCATGTACAGTGCCAGATCCAGTGAATAAGGTGGGCGAGGACACACTGTACTGTTTCTACAAGCCTGCCGTTCTGCTGGATGCCACTCAGCAGAGACATTAACTGTATTTTTTGTCTCATAAAGACGTGAAAAGTGGTCTTTTTTTCCTTTTCTTTTTCTTTTTTTTTTTTGGTGCCAGGGATCGAACTCAGGGCCTTGTGGTTGCAAGGCAAGCACTCTAACCACTGAGCTAAATCCCCAGCCCGAAAAGAAGACTTTAGAACTGCTTCAGAAAGTGGCAAGAACAGTAGGTGTGTTCAAAGCGAGGAGTATTTTGAGGGGGATTAATTGCAGCATCCCTTTCACTGTAATAAATGTTTTTATTTGTTTTGTTTTTGTTTGAGACAGGGTCTGGCCGTGTAGTTCAGGCTGGCCTTGAACTCACTATATAGCCCAAAATGGCTTCGAACTTGTGGTGATCCTTCTGCCTCAGCCTCCTGAGTGCTGTTACAGGCATGCACCACCACCCAGTGTTAAACTTCTTTTTAAAAATTAACTTTCCCCATATTTGTTGATTACACCTTATAAAGCAAGCTTACACATAAACACAGAAAATGTGGCAAAATATTAACCGGTGAATCTGAAGGGAATATACAGAAATCATGAGGGTAGTTTTTGTCATTTTGTTTTCATGAGACAAGGTCTCACTTTATTGTTCAGGCTGGCTTTGAATTGACCATGTAGCCCAGGCAGGCCTCAGACCCATGACAATCCTCCTGCCTCAGCCTCCCAAGTACAGCAATTACAGGCATGTGCCACCACACCTGGCTCATTGTACTATTTTTCTTTTTTTTTAATTTTTTTTCATTGTACTATTATTGCTATTCTATTTTTTTTAAAAAACCTATTTGACAGAAATAAGAAGTAGCATTTAACTTAGTTTTTCTAATGGTGTAGGCTGGAAGACTTGAGAAGCAACTGTGCAGCATAGTGGGGTGCACGTAGCTGTACTTACGTCTGTAAACTCTGAAGGTCATAAGGCTGCTGTCTTTCTTTGTGTTTTAGTTCACTGATGATCCAGCTGTAAGTGAAAGGATGAAGATAACTTAGTCTTTCCCATTGCCTTCCTGATGAGCTCGCACTGGAGCTCCCAAGCAGGGTTATAGTAGAGCTGCCGGGCGAGGACTTTTGCAGTAAATGCTCCATGGTTTCTTCCCTCCCCTTCCTCCCGTCACAGAGAGGGCCCTTTCTAACACCTACCTGTTGGCCTCTGGCCATAATAGCTAAGGGTGCAGGAAGCCACAGCAGAGTGTCCCTGCTGGACTCTGTTCAAGTAAAAAGATAAAAGGGACTAAGAGAACGGAAACCTGAGCTTTGGGCCGGGTGTAGTGGTGCATGCCTATAATCCCAGCACTTGAGAGGCTGAGGCAGGAGAATCGCTGTAAGTTGGAATATAGCGAGACCCTGTGAAAACCCCTCAAAGGCAGTCATTAATACTGGGAATAATTATCAAATACAAGCATCCTGGTTAAAGGAACTCTTGTAACTAAATGATTTCACATATGCAGTTGAATTTTTTAATTCTAAGGGAGAAGAAAGATTATAGTCACTAGAAAAGTTAGAAGTCAATGTAAGACTGGGTGCACGCCTGTAATCCTGGCCCTCAGGAGGCTGAAGTAGGAGGATCACCATAAGTTCAAGGCCATCCAGAATTATATAGTGATCCCCTGTCTTAACCAAACTTTTTTAAAATAGTAATTGTAGTAAATATAGGCTGGGCATGGTGTACACCTGGGACCCCAACATTTTGGGAGGCCGAGGAAGGAAGATTGCAAGTTTAAGCCCACCCTGGGTGACCTGGCAAGATCCTATCTCAAAATAAAAAGGGTGTGGAAATGTAGCTCAGTGTGAAGGTCCTGAGTTCACTCCCATACTGCCAGAAGCAGCAGCAGTGAATACAGGACACAAAAAACTTACCTTTTTTATTCTGTAGGGAAGTTTTTTGAGATACGGGGTTAATTTGTGTATAAAGTGTGAAAAGTTTCTGAAATAGTCAAATACATTCTTATATTTCTTAGCCAAATTTATAAAATGGGGTTTTGTTTTGTATCTGTTAAGCATTTATTTATATGAACAAGTTAACATGCCAGAGCCATTGAATATCTGTATTTTTAAATTGTTTGATTTTAAAAAATAGTATTTTGAAAATTTTCTGAACTATATTTCCTGTTAAAATGGTCATTCAGGGAATATGTGCTTGAATTATTCATATCAAGGTATTAGTTGGTTTGCTGAGTACTAGATTTTTTTACATACCCTATGTAATTTTGATTTATTTAGTTTTTACCAGATCATTATCTGAAATTTAGATTTGCTCTGTGGTCTCTAGACTTTAAAAGTGTATGAGTGCATGCGTATAAGTGCTTCACTTTTCTAATATATTTTATGTAGGAGATAGGTATATGTTTCCCATTTTTTGGTTGCTTTACTTGCCAATTAAGCAACCAAAAAACTTGCATCTGCATCATTCACCTCTTGTTTAGGACAGCTCTTACTTCCTCTCTAACAAGTGATTTTAAATTCTTGACTTCTCGACCACGTGGAGGCAGAGAAAGGCTCTCAAGAGACATCTGGATGCTAAGTGTGTTTTATATCCTTGTGAGGAGGTTTGCCTTGCTGTGGTTGTATTTGTAACGTCTCTTAAAGTGGAAATATATAAAGGTACCCCAGTGATTCACCAAAACAGAGACTGTGATAGGGCCTAACAGACAGGCAACAGCCAACACTGAGCTTTCAGGGTTGATCCCAAATGGGACCCAGAGCCCAGGCAAAGCTCTCTTGAAATGCTGCAGTTGATTTTGCCATCCTGACTATTTTTGTTCTAAAGTTTTTGGGTTTTTTTATATGTGTTTTTATTTTTTGTTGTTTTCCTTCTTTTGTCTGTGTATGTGTGTGCGCATGCGTATGCGTGCATATGCATTTATTTTGAAACAGCATCTCACTGTGTAGCCCTGGCTGGTCTTCAGCTTCAGATCCTCCTGCCTCAGTCTCCCAAGTGCTGCGATTAAAGGCACTACCACTCCTAACTTACCTTTGTTCTTCTAAATTACTATGATCTTGCATTAATATGGTGGAGCTCAAACTTAAACTGGTATTAGATTTTGCTAGAGGGTCTGTTAAAACTAATTGCTAGTCTCCAAGCTCAGAATCATGTTCTTCAAGTCTACCGTAGGGTTAGAGAATTTGCATTTAATTTCATAGCCAAATTTGCTTGTCTGGGCACTGTGCTTTAAGAAGTATTTGCTTTTCGTAAATAAGGAATATAATTGATTCAAAGTGAGAATGAGCAGGTGATTTCTTCCTACCAATTGGTAGCTTCCCTAAAATGCTGCACACTTAGGCAGTCATTGGGTAATATCTGGCCAAAAATTGGATTGTACAATTGGTTGTATAATTCAAAATGTTCACGGTGTTAGCATTTGTAGAACTTTTAGAATGCATGCTTTGCATGCCGAAGGCCCTGGATTGAATCACCAGCACCAAAATTTTTAAAACTTTGTAGCTCCTCTATCAAGGGAGAGAAGATCTTCCAATCTTTCACTGAAGATTCCTCTGCAGCTGTTAGAGTTCTGTACCCAGCACGCACACACAGGATGAAACCCAAGTCCTCAAGCATGGACATGCTTTCTACCACTGAACCATCCCCCAGCTCCATTAGTTTTAGAATAAATAGTTTCATCACTCATTAGTGATAACACTCACTGCTATGATAATTACAATTTTAGTATATGTGCTGCCAAAGTGAGCACAGCTATGATAATTACAAAGGACAGTAGATCCTGGATACTTTTAGTTTACATTATGCTTTTTTTCTTTTTTAAAAAGTTATGTAATATTTTGGCAGTGTAGAGGCAGCCCTTGGGATATTTGTCTTCTTGACAGCAAATATGCCAGAACATTCCCTGACAAGGAAAATTAGGGGCTTGGATTTGTACAAGCAGTAAATTGCAAGAAGCTAAATATATAGGGAAAGCTAATGGAAGATAAGGGTTATTTTGGTAAGGTTTGTTTATACAGACATTTGTGCCATTGCCACTGATAAAGAGTCTCTGGAAATTGAGGATCTCCTTCTGGTAGGAGAGGGGGAGAGGGGATACTTTGACCAAGGGAAATAAATAACCTGCTTTTAGGCAGAAAGCTGGAGGGCAGAGTTCTTCCTGTGTCTGCTCTTTCTTAGTTGCCATCAGTTCAAGATAATCTTTATGACAAAGTGGCATTTTGGAACCGGGTGTGAGGGTGCATGTCTATAATCCCAGCACTCTGTAGGCTGGGGCAGGAAGATCACCTTGAGTTCAAGGCCAGCCTGGGCTACATATACTACATACGTGAGTTCAAGGCACACCTGACCTGCAGAGTGGACCCTGTCTCAAAAAAATGAGCAAAAAAACTGCCAAAGTGGTATTTGGGGAGTGACAGATTGTCCTTCAGTGATCATCCTTGACATTTTTCCTTCCCCTTCTTCAGTAAACAAATGAGTTCCAGGAAGGATAAATGGACCCTTAAGAAATAGAAGAGAGCCTGGTGTGACGGCACACACTGGGAGCCTATAATCCTAGCACTCAGGAGGCTGAGGCAGGAGGATCCACCTTGAGTTTGAGGCCAGCCTGGACTACATAGTGAGTTCAGAGATAGCCTAGAATATACAGCAAAACCTTGTCTCAAAAAACAAAAACAAACAAATGAAAGAAAAATAGCAGCTAGAGAGTTGTAGTTTTGTTGCGTTTTGTTCTTTTTAATTTTTTTTACCAAGAACATGTATTGGTACATTGTATACATAATGATCACATTTATTATAGTTATTTTGCACCTGTACATGATGTATCTTGGTCCCCCGCCCCTTCCCTATCCCTCCCTTCCATTCCCCCCTTTCCTTATTTACAGCAGGTTTATTTACATTTTTCCATTTTTTCCCTTTTCCCTTTCTTCTTTTCCCCCTTTTCCCTTTCTAGTCCTCCTCTCTTTTAAATATTATCTTTCTTTTACCTAATACCTATTACACCTCTTTGTCTTTATGTGCAAATATATGGTTACTCATCAGAGAAACAATTTGATGTGTACTCATGAGTGACTGATTTATTTCACTTAAGAGTATGTTCTCAGTGCATCCATTTACCTAAAAATGACCTCTAGTTTATCCTTTTTTATGGCAGAGTAGTACTCCATTGTGTAGAAAAGCCACATCTTTAGCCATTCCTTAGTTGTTGGGCATTTGGCTTGTTTCCAAGACTTAGCTATTACTAATTGTGTTGCTATGAACATGGTTGTGCAGAGGGTTGTAGTTTTGTGACTCTGTGTGATGGTTACTTCTCCTCTTCTGATGTCAGTGTTTTCTTATCCTTAGGAAGGCATTTAGGACAAGCTCTTTTGAGAATCTGTCCTGTAAGCTGATTTGAAAATTTAGCGGTAGAAAACACCCATAAAAAGCCTAAGATTCTCAAATGCCTACAACATAAAATTATTATGCATCATATATTTTGAACCTCTTTAACATTAATACTGTGCCAGGAAGACATAAGTTTCAGGTTTCTTTACCTTTTCGTCTGAGTAAATAGACTATTCGAAGGTTTTGTTTTGTTTTTGGTGCTGTGTATCAAACTCAGGGCCTTGTGCTTGCAAGACAAGCCCTCTAACCACTGAGCTAAATCCCCAGCCCCTCCAGCTCTTGTAATTAATAGTCTAGAGATAATCTCTGTTTAGTGTTGCTTGATCCAGCCACTCAGTGATGCCATCCTGAGGACCCGATCTTTGGAGCTCTCCTGCCTCTTGGGATTTTAATTTCAGCCAAAGCTAGTTCCCTCTTTGGCCCTAGGATGGCTACCAGTAGCATTTGGTGCAACGTTCCAAGCAAGAGTCCTGCCATTCGTGCAACGAGACTTACCATGTATACAGTGATTGCTGCTGGGAGAGAGAGTGGATGACTGACCCACGGTAACCTGGCTGGCCAAGGAGTCTGCTTCCCTGCTGAAGATAGACTAAGTATGACCATGACAGAAGGGGAAGGAGGGGAGAACTGTTGTATAGACCACCAGCAGTGTCTACTAGGACACTGTCTGCAACTATAGTCTTCAGTGGTTTATAGTATGGTAAAGTCTTTTTAATAAGTTAGATTCTTAGTTAAAACCTGCTCTAGATTCTCTAGGGAGTTGACCTAGTATATGTAGTTTTGTTATTTTCATTTGCAAACCTTTAAACTTGTCTGAGGTTACAAAGTGAATTCAACCCTTCACTGTCATTATAGATATCTGTAATGAATTGAAGTATTTAAATTACATGGTTCAGAACCACTTTAAGGAAGTCTCTGGGGAATACCAGTTATTTCATGAAAAATTTCTGAAAGCCTGCCTGTTTTCCAGCTGTGCACTTAGAAGTTCATGTAATGAAGGATAAGTCACTTACATGAGCGACTTGGTTAGCCCCCCTACCTTATCCCTTAGATTTAGTTTTTGTATATAATGTTTCAGATGCTTTTGTAGCTGCTATCCGCAGATCGTATAAAATTTTTTCTATTTTTGAAATAAGTCTAGCTCAAAACCACCCCAGGATAAGGATCAGAGAAGGAAATGATTTTTCAAAAATAAACAAACAATTTCTTTTAGATTGGATGATTAAGTAAAATTTATACTGCATCTGGACCATCTTTGAACATTAGTTTTCACATACTTTTATTGTTTTATTATTGGAAAAGTAATAACTATTTATTGAAAATACTAAGACAAGAAGAATGAGATAATTTTTTTAAAAACCACAGTTGCACAGTCCCGATGTGATGTCATTATTGTGTGAGAATACATAAGTTGCAAAGGTGGTATGTATAAGTGCTTTGTAGTATTTGTTCTTGGAAATGAAAAATAAAAAGGGAGGTGTATTAAACCGGCACCCTCGGTGAGAACTCTCTGAAATAAAAGACTTTATGGAGCCATTACAGATGCCAGCCAGAAGGGACCAGATTCAGGAACAAGTCCCTCAGCTCTGAGCAGCAGGGGTAGATAACAGTTGGGGAATGTCCACTGGTCCAGAGCTAGGAGCTTTTTTTAATAATGAAAATTTGGGGAAGGGAAGAAACATACATTCTTTCCATTGAACTTATATTGGCTGTAGCTAAGAGGTGCAGAAACACAAGGAGGAGGGAAAGCTTTGGATAGGAGAGTTCATAGAAGTCATTTTTGCTTTTGGATTGGTTGAGGTTGTTAACAGGATGAGAAGAGCATCCATCTGGGGCAGTGGGGGCAAACCTATGGCAACTGTGCCACAGCTGGCTGTTACCGTTGAGAGCTCTGAAAGGCTCACCATCACTGATCTGGGGGCTTGCGATGGGATTTGAGTTAGGATCGTAAAATGTGCCCCCTTCCCCTCCAGCCTGTAGCTTGTTAACTAACTGGTCCCCCTCTCCCAGTGCTCCTCTCTTCCATCTCCACTCCTTATAATTAAAAGTTTTGGACACCTGAGAATTTTTGTTTTCTCAGGTAGTATTCATATTCTACCTATCTAGAATTAATTTAACATATTGGCTTTTTTTTTTCTTATAGTCATCCTTTTTAAGACAAATTATAGATTATAGAAATAGTGTTGTAGTAAAATGGATACATACTTCTAAAGAGTTCATATAATGCAGACAGGAAGAGAGAAGAAAGTTAAAAATGACCCCCACATCTACCACCCAGAAATAACCTTTGTTAACATTAAGTCTTGAGGGCAGTATTGAGGGTTTTGAGGACAGGTCTTGAAAATTTGCATGATCATGTCTGCCTTTTACTAGGTAGGAGTCAGGAATGTGGTTAAACACATGGTTTAGTCCCTTGCAGCAGAAATACTGTTTCATTCAGAGTGCCAGCAGTGTCCCCTGTTGAGAAATAGGTATATGCAGATGGATGGTAGATGTATTAAAGAAAGGAACTCATATTGTGGGTGTTACTTCTCATTTTAAAAGAGTTCAGTTTAATGTTACTTTACCAAAAACAATTTACTAAAGGAATTGTTGAACTTCAAATGAATGATTTTTTTTTCATTCTGTGGGGGGGAAGTAATCTAAAATACAGGTTAAAGAAATTAAGTTAGACCAAGATGCATCATGTACAGGTACAAAATAAATGTGATGAATGTGGTCATTATATGTACATTGTACCAATACATGTTCTTGGTTAAAAATTAAAAAAAAAAGAAATTAAGTTAGAAAAAAATGTGAAGAGATTTGGAGATTTTTTTAATTGTCATGTTTTTGTTTTTAATTTTGAACAGTATTCTTTTTTTTTTTTTTTAATTCTGGGGATCGAACTTAGGGCCTTGTGTGCTTGCTACAAGTGCTCTACTCCTGAGCTAAATTCCTAACCCGTTGAACAGTATTAATTCTTGCTGTGAAAGTCAAGCATTTAAGCACCCTTTTACATGCTGCTGCCTCTCCTCATACGTATTGGTTTTGAATGGCTGCACTGTTAGTGGAGACCAGGGCCAGGAGGCCTGACTTTGGTACTTTTAGATATATCTAGGAGCACCATCGCTGGATTTTATGATAATTTTGTTTAAAACTTTTTATTTTTTGTGATGCTGGAGATCAGACCCAGGGCCTCATGAATGCTAGGCAATGTTCTCCCACTGAGCTACATCCCCAGTCCTCTGTTTAACTTTTTGAGGAATCACTAAAGTTTGCCAAAGTGACTGTATTTATGTATTTAGGGGTTTTTAAAAATTTGTTTTCTTTTGTTTTTTGATGGTTTTTTGTTTGTTTGTTTTTTGTTTGCTGCTGGGGATCGAACTCTCAGGGCCTTGAGCTTGCTAGGCAAGCGGCGCTCTGCCACTTGAGCTAAGTGTCCCCAACCCCTCCGTCCCCCTTCCCGGCGCCCCACCACCAATCTCAAAACACCAAACACCCCCAGCCCCCAATTTGGTGTTTTGAGACAGGGTCTTGCAGTGTAACTCAGACTGGCTGTGAACTCACTCTGTAGTCCAGGCTGACCTTGATCTCTTTTGTCAGTCCATCCTCCTGCTCTCAACCACGACTTCCAGCAGCTCTTATCATTTAACAAACCACCAACATGTATGACTGTTCCAGTTCCTCCACATTTTTGCCAATACTTATTTTCCTTTTTTGTTTTGTTTTAAAATAACCACTCTAGTAGGTGTGAAATAGCATTTCGTTGTGGTTTTGATATGTGTGTTTTTCTGGTGGCTCATGGTAGTGAGCATCTTTTCATGTGTTTGTTGACCTTTGGAGAAATGTCTATTCAGATCCTTTGCCTATTTTTAAATCGTTTTATTGATGAGTTACAAGAGTTCTATATATATTCTGGATGCTGGACCATTATTCTAGGAAATACCTATTTCTCTTTTTATGCTCATAATTTTTTTTGGTTTTTTTTTTTTTTTTTTTTTTTTTTTTTTTTTTTTTTTTTTTTTTTTTTTTTTTTTTTTTTTTTTTTTTGGTGCTGGGGATGGAACTCAGACCCTTGTGCTTGCAAGGCAAGCACTTTAACCACTGAGCTAAACCCCCAGCCCCTATGCTCATAATTTTTAAATTACATTTTGATACATGCAATTTATCAAATTACATAAAGGTGTTTATGTATGTACATTTATATGTATATATAGTCCAGAGAAATATGGCAGTGGTAATGAAAATAATTTCGAACATGACAACATAATCGAATAGGCAAGATTCCTGTGGAGGGAGGAAATACATATTTCATTTTTTAGTTTCCTAATTACCAAAAGTCATTCACAGTGATTGTTTATTTTTAATGGCCCTGCTGTACTTGTAGATAAGTTTTCTGTATATATTTAAGATACAGTAAGTTCCTGACTTATAGACAAGTTCCATTCTGGGAAAATATCTGTAAGTTGGTTTCATTCATAAGCTGACAAAGTGACTCTTACACAGTACCCCTGGGAAGCTTATACAGCACACCTGTGAAAGTTTGAGATTCGACTGTTTGTAAGTCAGGGACTTACTGTAGTCTGTCCCTCCCTCAGCACTACCTACTTCCTGGAGTTTGTCTGGTTTTTAGAGGATGGATTTGTGACTTTATAAGGTCTTGGTTTTGGTTTTGGTTTTTTTGGTACCTTTTCATTCTGTTTCATTAATTTCAAACCTTACATTTTTTTCATCTATTTTTGTTCTTTGCTAAACCGCTTTAGTTGAATGTTTATTAATTCCCCTTCCCTTAAATAAGCATTTGAGATTATGCTTTGTCTTCACAGTATCTTTTTTTTTTTCTCTTCTCCAAAGTATCTTTCTTTGTTTTGTATTTAGTTTTTTGCCCTAGTGAGAATTGAACGCAAGGCTCCACACATGGCAGGCAAGTGCTCTACCACTAAGCTTCATTCATCCCAGCCCACAATGTGCCTCTTTAACTGAACGCATCCCACACCTTTAAAAAGGAACATACCTATTCAATTCTAAGTATTTTATTTCCATTATGACTGTTCTTTAGTTTATCATTTATTGAGCAGTTTTAAGTTTCCAGGCTTTGTGTGTATCAGTTTTGTAAAAGTTTTTCATATACTTCAGGATGATATGTGTGCACTAAGTTAGTTGGTTGTCCTTTAGAGAGATGTCCATTTGGTAAAGCTTTAGTTGTTCACTCACATTATCTGTATTACTCATTTTTGATCTGCTGAGTTAGGGAGAGAAATGTGAGTTTTTAAATAAACTTCTGTCCATTTTTGCTTCATATATTAGGTACAAAGCTACTGTTCATTTGTAAATTGATCATCATTGTTTGGGTACTATCCCTTAGTGGTGCTTTTTGCCTTGAATTTTTTTAGGGGGTGCTGGGGCTTGAACTCAGGGCATTGTGCTTGCTAGGCAAGCAATGGATTTTATTGTGTCTAATAGAGAGTTTTATGAGAGTCCTGTTTAGTTTTTTACATGGTAAATAATTTTCACGCCTTTGTGAATCTTTAGGGTTAGGTTAAAAGGCTTTAGCTTGTATTAGTCAGCTTTCCCACTGCTGGGACAAAATACCTGATATCCACAACTAGGAGAAGAGGTTTATTTGATTCACAGTTTCACAGGATTCAGTTGCTCATTGGCTGAGTCCAAGGCGGGAATTTGAGGGAGGAAGGGTGCAACACAGCAAGGGTGGCAGCCAGGAAGCAGAGCAGGGGAACAGCATCAGAGAGGGAGGAACCAAGGGCCAGATACGGACCCCAAGGTCACTCATCCGTGGCCTCCCCAGGCACACCTTCCCTGAAGTGTGCTATGCTGATCCCCTCTGCCATTCCCAAGCCAGCTTGACTGTCAGTGTTGCTTTATTTAATTTTTTACTCAATTCGATTGGGGCAGGTTGGTCAGTTTGGGGGATTAAACACCCAGCCTTCTGCATGCTGAGCAGGCATTCTGTCAGTGAGCTACATCCCCAGCCTGATCTGCTCCCCTCCACCACCACCGCCAGGGATTGACCCAGGGCCTTTTGTTGGAAATAAGCCTCCAGACTCAATTTGTCAGTCCAGATAATAAGCACTTAGACATCAAGAAATTTCGACAAGGCATTTTACTTCTGCACAGGGTGCAACATGAGGTAGCAGACATGCAGGACAAAGGAGAATTGCCTCTTTTAACCCTGAGGCAGGAGAAGCAGCTGACCTTTACATTCATTGACTGAATTTAAAGGTCTATCATGGTTGACTAACTTGTGGCACATGGTGGGGTGGTGCGTTGCTGAATAAGTTAGAGGGGATGATGTGCTTTGGAACACAAAGTTCTTGGTTCTTACCATGAGGGAGTGGGTGGTTAGACAGAGGGCACATTTTCTTAGAGCTCAAGCTATTAACAGAGAGGGGTAGACAGTGAGTAGATGACCAGGTGATTTGAACCTGAAACAGTTACTTTAGCCTTATATTTTGACAAAAAAGACAAAGTCTGTTTCTCACACTTTGTACTTCCCCAGCCCTGAAGGCACAAGAGGAATCAGGATTGAGCTATATCCTGGTCCTGATTGGTTCACTGATTATTGATTGAGACGGAGTTTTTCAAAGTTGCTAAATTCACCAGGTTGGAAGTCTTCCTACCTCAGCCTTCCAGAGCACTAGGATTACTGGGATGGGCCACCACACCCAGCATTATCTTTTTTTGAGTAGCAAATTTAGTCTGTTATGTTTATTGTTTTTGTCGTCATTGTTGTGTTTATTGTGATTGTTAGTATCTTTGGATTTATTTCCACCACATTATTTTATGATTTTTCTTGTTTCCTCCTGCCCATTCTTTCTTACTTTTTTGTTGACTGGATTTTTGAATTCCATTTTGTTCTCTCCCTGTGCTCCTCACCCATCCCATCAGGCACAGAAATTGATGTGGAAATTTTCCACATTTTTTTTCCTTTTAAAAGGTGTGAATACTGTACTCATTAAAGTCAAAAGCCTGTTAGTAATATTTTACTTATCCTGAAAATGACACTTAAGAACAAATTGCATTTCTTCATTATTGGGTAGTACTTTAGTTCTACTTTTTGTATGCCTCAGTCTCTACTCTGTACAATGTTGATTTTAGATATGAATATTCTTTATTGGAGGTCTGTTAGTGTGGTTTTGTTTGCTTAAAAATATCTACATTTCACCTTTTTCTTTGGATACTTTATCTGGGATACAATCCTTGGTTGAGGTTTTTTTCCCAGAATACCCGTAAGATCACACTATGGTGTGCTTTGGTTTGCATTATTACTGAAGTTTAGAGGTCTTGGTTCCAGATACGGATTACTTTTGCTTCTCTGTGTCCGAGGGTAGATTTCTACCCTCACTTTTCTCCTTTGAGTTTATTGTGTTTTCTTAATAACCAAATTCCTGTCTTTGACCAATTCTGGAAAATTACCAATCATTATCTCTTTGAATATTGTATTCCCTCTTCCTCATTTTCTAGAACTATGAATGGACATGTATTAGACTTTTCTGCCATGTGTCTCAGTGCTGCTCTCTCTGTGATTACTTCAGATGTTCACTAGAACTAGGGTCTCTCCAGCTCCGACATGCTTTCTGACTGGTTCATCAGTTCCTCCACCCCAACCCCCACAATTACATTTTTTATTTATGAAAGTTATTTGACTCAATTTTAGCTCTTTTTTTTTAAAGTAGTTATTCTGTTCTCTCATATTTCCTTAAATATTTAAACATACTTATTTATTTATTCCATTTCTAAATTTGGGAGAGTTTGCTTGTTTGTATTTGGTGCTGGGGATGAACTCAGGGCCTTGTACATGCTGAACACTCTCTGTTACTGAGCTCCACCTCCAGCTCTTTCTTGAGTTTTAATCTGTTCCTTGTTTCTGTTGAATCTTACTTTGGGTGGAGGAGGAGGGCCTTACTCTTGGTGGCTTGTTTCCTTGTGTTTTGTATGTTTAGATTATGAATTCTTGGTTAACTGCATTCCGTGCAGATCGTACAGGCAAGTCATACATATCCTCTCAGATAAAATTTGTTTTTGCTGGACAGACACCTCACAATGTGATTAGCCAAAGAAAACATTTGTTTTTTTTAAGTACTGGGGATTGAACCCAGGGCCTCACATATGTGAGGCAAGCATTCTACCACTGACCTGCACCCCTATCCCTATTAAGAAATATTTTATTTTGAGAAAGGGTCTCACTGAATTGCCCAAACTTGCGATCCTCCTGTCCTAAAACTTGCGATCCTTCTGCCTCAGCCTCTCCATTAGCTGGGGTTATAGACATGCACCACCATACCTGGCTAGGAAGATTGCTTCTCAGCCTGGAGCTTTCCAGATTTATTATTGTGAAGATTCATCTTCTAGAAGAAAAACCCAGGATAGGTAATAACAGTTTAAACAAGACTAGAAGTTTAGTTTTCATCATAGAAGTCACCAGCACCAGGCTGGCAGGGAGGCAGGCAGCTCCTCTATGTCTGGGACCAGGGTCCTCCCTTCTTACTCTGCTACTCGGAGGACTTAGCCGTCCTCTTCACTTAATCTTCATTCCAGCCAATAGGAGGGGACCAAAGGAGAAGACCACATACTCTGAAAGTGGTACACATCATTTCTGCTCACATTTGTTCACCAGAATTTATTCAGAAGCCTACATCTAGCTGCAAGGGAAGCTAAGAAATGTATTCTTTGTTGTTATGCGCCCTACTAAAAATGATCAGTTCTAATCACCCTGGAAGGAGGGCATAATAGAAAAAGCCAGCAACTAGCATCCTCTTTAACTGCAGTACAGGTAGTAAATACTTGAAGCCCAAACCCTGATGTTGGCAGACTTCTACTCACAGATTGGCAGGGAGGGGATTTTGCCCCAGCCCTCATTCCCCAGGGGCTCAGGCTCATAGAGGCAGGTTTCCCTTTGGTTGCCATTTATTATGAAGTGGATTTTAAAAATTGTCCAGGCTTTATGCAGTACTATACTCTGTACTTTGTATGGGGGCTCAGAGCTGTAGTTTTCTCAACTCAATTGTACATAGAAAATAGTTTATAATATTTTGTCTAGTATTTCTAGGGTAGTGGAGCTTTTAAAATAATTATTAAAGATACCTAGTAGCTGGGGATGGTGACTCAGACCTGTAATTCCAGCCCTTGGGAGACTGAGCTGGAGCATCATGAGTTTGAGATGAACCACGTCCACTTAATGAGATCCTGTTTCACAAAACCAAAAAGAAAATAATAACTATAAAAAAATAAAGATATCTGGTGACTTCTATATTTATTTTCTCATCTCTACTTTAATCCCTACATCTTTGATGTGCCTTCTCTGATTATATCAAGTCTTTATACTCTGATCAGAATAGGCAATTTGATTTCAAAAGAATCTTTTTCTTTGCCATGTTGTATTTATTAATTCTTTAATGATGCTACTTAAGGCCTAACTTTCTATCCTCATTCTTTTCATCTTGTTTCTTGGTTTCACCATTCCTTTTTTGAGCTCTAAGCCTAAATTTCTTTTGTCCTGTCTCCTTTTGTGTAGCTGGATGCACTAACTGGGCATTTCTAGCCCCTAAGCAGGTGATACTGTTGAAAAGGCAACTAGTAGAGATCAAAAGTCAGGTTTGTAGACTACTGCTGTACTACCCAAGAATACCTAGTTG